>JAODAL010037618.1:0-40179 GCA_025379985.1 Phyllomedusa bahiana
ATAAACCAGGCCCGGGGAGCAGTTTTAAGCCCCGGCAGGTTAAACAGAAAATAGCCAGGGGGGGTACATTATATAGCCAGGCAGGGGAGCAGTAAAAAAGCCAGGGCAGGGGAACAGTAATTGCCAGGGGTGGGTAGAGTATATATCCAGGGCTGGGGAAGCAGTATATACCAGGGCAGGGCTATTATAGGGCCAGGAAGGAAACCGTAAGGGAATTTTAAAAAAAAAATAAAAAAGTAATACTCACCCGCTTTTCCCGTCCCCTTCTGGCTCCGGAGCCGGTGGCCGCTCACCCGCAGAGTGCCGGGGGCCCGGGGGGAAGGGAGCGCGATGACGTCATCACATCGCGCGGGCCCGCCCCCCCCCCTTCCCCCCTGGGAGCTGACAGACGGGAACAGTAAATCCCAGAAAGTTTCAGGCCTCCGCTTTCTTCAAAACCCCGCGGTGCAGGCGGGGGGGCCTTTTATGGCTGCATGGCTGGGGCAGTGGGCCCCCGGGGGCAGGGCCGCGGCCCAGGGGGGCCCGTCGGCCCCCTGCCACAGGGGTTTCCCGGGGGCGCTGAATGCGACCATTGCGGTCCCCGTAGGTCCCGGGGCCCCGGGGCCCGCCGGGGGGGGGGACACCGTCCCCCCCTCGGCGGGCGATCCGAGGGCCCGGGGCCCGCGGCCCCCCGGGCCCCAGCGGCCCCCCCCCGGGCAAAAAGCCCCGGTTTTTCCCCCATGGTCAGTCCGGGGCCCGGGCACCCCTTTTTCCCTGGCTGGTGTTCTTTTGCGGGCATATAACAGGGCAGTGTAAGCCAATAAACCCAAGTCCCGGCTCAGGCACCACCTTTACCCTGGTCCCGGCTGTTTTTCTCGGGCCCAACCCTCAGGGGCAATGTAGAGCCAATACCCACAAGTCGGCTCAAAGGGACCACCTTTATCCTGGGCTTTGGGGTTCCCTTTTTGCAGGTTTAACATACAGGCAGTGGGAGAGGGCCCAAAACCACAATCGGCTTTTAGGCACCACCTTTTTAAACCCCGGTCTGTTCTTCTGCAGGTCAAAACATAAAGGGCAGTGTAGAGCTAAAAACCACAAGTTCCCGGCTCAGGGACCCCCCTTTATCCTGGGCCCACTGTTCCTTTTTGCAAAGGGCATACATACAGGGCAGTTTGGCTAATACCACAATAAGGGGTCAGGCAAACCAAACCCTTTTTCCAAATAAACTGGCGTTTCTTCCGCAGGGCATACATACAGGGCAGTGGAAAAAAGCCAATACCACAAGTCTGGCCAGGCACCACCATTAAAACCCCTGGTCTGGCTTTCTTTTTGCGGTCATACATACAGGGGGTTTAAGCCAATACCCCAAGTCCCCGGGTCAGGGCAAACCCTCCTTTTCCCTTTGGGCCCGGCTGTTCTTCTGCAGGTCCATAAAATACAGGGCAGTGTAGATCCAATACCCCCAAAAATCCCGGCCAGGCAAACCCCCCCCTTTTCCCTGGTCTGGGGTGTTTTTTCTGCATCAAAACATACAGGGCCCGTGAAAAACCCAAAAACCAAAAAGTCCCGGCTCAGACACCACCTTACCCTTGGGCCCCGGTGTCTTCTGCAGGTCTTAAAATACAGGGGAGTGTAGAGCCAATACCACAAGTCTGGCCCCAGGCACCACCTTTAAACCTGGTCCCCGGGGGTTTTTTCTGCAAGGGCATACTTTCAGGGCAGTGAAAAGCTAAAAACCACAAGTCTGGGTCAGGCAAACCCCCTTTAAACCCCGGGCTGACTTTCTTTCCCGCAGGTCCCCTACATACAGGGCAGTGTAGACTAAAACCACAAATATGGGGTCAGGCACCACCTTTACCCAAAACCCGGCTGTTCCTTCTGCAGGGCATACATACAGGGCAGTGTAGAGCCAATTTCCACAAGTCTGGGTTTAGGCACCACCCTTTTCCCCCGGGCTGGCTGTTTTTCGCAGGGCAAACATACAGGCATTTTAAGCCAAAAAACCACAACCGGCTCAAAAGGGACCATCTTTTCCCTTTGGCCCGGCTGTTTTTTTTCGCAGGTCCCTACAAACAGGGGGAGTGTAGATCCAATACCCACAAGTCTGGCTCAGGCCCACCCCTTTTCCCTGGTCTGGCTGTTTTTTCTCAGGTTTATTTCATACAGGGCAGTGTATAGCCAAAACCACAAAATCCCGGCTCCCGAAAACCACCCCCCCCCCCTTTTCCCCCGGGCTGGGTTTTTCTGGGGTCATAAAAAATAGGGGGGAAGGGGTAGAGCCAATACCACAAGTCCCGGCCCCAGGCACCATCTTTACCCTGGGCCCGGCGTTCTTCTGCAGCTCATACATTTCAGGGCATATAGAGCCAATACCACAAGTCCGGGGTCAGGCTCCACCTTTTTTAAAACCCTGGTTCCCCGGCGTTCTTCTGCAGGTCCCTACAATTTCAGAGCAGAGCCAATACCACAAATCTGGGTTTAGGCACCACCTTTACCCTTGGGCTGGCTGTTTTTCCGCAGGTTTATACATACAGGGCAGGTAAAGCCAATACCACAAGTCTGGTCAGGCAACCCCCCCTTTACCCCGGTTTTTGGCTGTTTTTTCTGCAGGTCCCTAAAAAAAAAAAAACAGGGCAGTGTAGAGCCAATACCACAAGTCTGGCTCAGGCAAACCCCCTTTACCCCCGGCCTGGCTGTTTTTTTCTGCAGGTCATACATACAAATTCAGTGTAAAAGCCAATACCAAAAATCTGGCCAGGCACCCCCCTTTAAACCCCGGTCTTTTTTTCTGCAGGTCATACATAAAAGGCAGTGGGAGACCAATTCCACAAGTCTGGCCAGGGGACCACCTTTTAAAACCCCTTTTTGGCTGTTTTTCTGGGAGGGCATAAAATACAGGGCAGTTTTAACCAAAAACCAAAAATCTGGCTCACACTACCTTTAACCCCGGGGCTGGCTGTTTTTTCTGCAGGTCCCTACATACAGGGGAGTGTAAGCCAATACCCCAAGTCTGGCCCCAGGCACCAAACCCTTTTCCCTGGTCTGGCTGTTTTTTCTGCAAGGGCATACATATAGGGGAGTGTAGAGCCAATACCACAAGTCTGGCCTGCAGGACCACCTTTAAACCCGGTCCCGGCTTTTTCTTCTGCAGGTCATACAAAACCCGGGCAGTGTAAGCCAATACCCCCCCCAAATCTGGCCAAGGGACCACCTTTTAAACCTGGTCTGGATTTTCCTCCCGGGCATACATACAGGGGAGTGTAGAGCCAATACCACAAGTCTGGGCCCCAGGGACCACCTCTACCCTGGTCTGGCTGTTTTTCTGCAGGGCCCTACATAAAAGGGGAGTGTAGGGGCCAATTTCCACAAGACTGGCTCAGGCACCACCTTTACCCCGGCTGGCTGTTCTTCTTTCAGGTCATATATACAGGGGAGTGTAAACCAATACCACAAGTCTGGCTCAGGACCCCCCCTTTACCCCCGGGCCCGGCTGTTCTTCTCAGGTCCCAAAATACAAGGAAATGTAGGCCAATACCAAAAAAGTCTTGGGTTTAGGCACCACCTTTACCCTGGCTGGGGTGTTCTTTAAATGTTCGGCCCCAGGTTTTGGGTCAAAAATCATAAAAAGTGTCCCCAATTCTATAATCTGGAAAACCCCCCAAAAATTTCCCCCAATCTTTGGTGCCCTTAAAAGTGTCTTTGGCCATTTAAAAAAGGGGCTTATCGCCCCCAAAGTTTTGGGGTGGGCCCTGTTCAACCCAAAAAATTTTTTTTGGCTTAAAGGCCACCAGAAAACTGCTGGCCCCGCCCCAATTTATTTCATGTTGATGAGGTTATATCATGGAACACAACAAAGGTGTTAATTTTCACCGTTACTGCTTGATTTAGTTTAAAAAAAAACCCCTAGCGAATATTTTTTAAAAAAAGTTTTTCCCCAAAAATGACAGCTACAGAAATAGGAGGGAAGGAAATTTGCACTTTTTACAGACAACTTGCAATTTTTTTTGTTCGGGGGAAAAGAACAATTTTGATAGAGGTTTTTTTTTGAAACTAAGGGGAATTTTTGGAGACGATAACGGAAAATAACAAAAAAAGCACAAAGTAAAAAAGTTTTTAAAACTGAAAGATGTGGATGTGCCTAGAATCAGAGGTACCAATTAAATATAATTTCTCCCCATTTTAAGATTTTTGGGCCCCAGGGATGGGGATATAGCTCGTTTTTTAAGGTTAATTTTTTGTTCCAATTTAAAAATAACTCTGGAGCTTGATTTGGGAAACCCTTTGGCTCTAGGGTGGAAAAACCTTTAAAAAAAGGGGTTTTTTTTTTGAAAAGCAAAAAACCCGATTAAAACAAAAAAAAAAATTTTCCTTGAGGGGGAAAACTGTTTAAAAAAAAAGGGTGGGCCCCTCTAAAAATTTAAAAAAATTTTTAAAATTTTTAAAAATAAACGGCTCAACTGGAGGGCCCCTAGAATCAATTCCACCTGTGGGCCTTAGGAACCCTAGTCCGACACTGATTGAAGTGTATATTTTGAGCAACAATTAATATATCCTCAGGTCTTAAATGTATTCCTCCATGAAGATAATAGCTGCCTTATTCTTATCGGACAAAACCTTCGTGTTTTTTTGGGTTTTCAAGGGCCACATAAAAATGATTGAGGAAAAATTTGTAATCTTTCATAGTATTAAAATATACTTAGGGATGAAGGAAAGAAAAAATGGAGCAAGAGATGGGAAGAGGACGACAAGACCACAGTATCAGATGTGAATAAAAAAAAGAAAATGAACAGGTAAGCATGACCACCGTGTCAGATTTAGATAAAGAATGGACTTGGAACAAAAATGGAATGGAAGCCCAGCAACTTCCCTGGGTGGAATTGCCTAGAAGCAATTCCCTTAACAAGCACAACAGAGACTCAAAATCAAAACCCAGTCAACAACTGCTGAAATTAGACACCCTCTGGGGTTCAGAGTCTAAGACAACCTCTTGGCATTCACCAGAGACAGCTGCAAAGCAAATTAGACTTGGCCACAAGAGACCTTGGTAGCTCCACCAGAAAGATGCAAGACAAACTCCAAAACAGACAGGCGAACAAGGGACGACAGGGATAAACAGCAGGGCTCTCTTTTCCATTGGGCACACTAGGCAACCAAAAGTATGGGGGCCCCTAGCGGTGTATGTATGTTTCCCAGGAATACAAGAAACATACCCTGGATCCCTTGATTGGCTTTGCTTATTTAACTGTTTGTGTGTTTTTAGGATGTGCAAACAGTTAAAAATCATGGTGGAGAAGGGAGCCAAAGGCTCCCTGCTCTGCCAATTAGTCTTGTAGACTGCAAGCTAGCAGTACCCAGACATAAGTGGTATGATGAGCGTGCTTAAGGGTGGCACGAGCCATGTATTTGGGCAGGGTCCACTGCACTGCTATGCCCGGGGGCCCAAAATGCTGTTAAGATGACTCAGGGGTCAAACACCGAAGGAAGAGAACGGTCAAATGGGCTGAGGTCAAGTCAGGAGAGTTTGAGGTACAGAATCCAAATCCGAATTGTGCCCCCACCCTAGAAAGTTTATTCTGTTAACCCCGGTAATTAGTAGTCCCTGATGTGTTTCCATGTATATAGCACAGGTGGGGAATAGGTCTTTTTAGGGGAATGGAATAAGATGGGTACATATATGAAAGCCTTCTGTGGATATACTTCACTCTGAATGACCCAGTTATTGTCAGTTGCATAATTGTGGTGATGTTTAATACACCAGCAATTTTTTTAGCTCACTTCATTTAAACTTAGTGCAGTGATTTACCCCCTGAAGAACCTAGCAATAACGGGGAAAACATTCAAAAATGCAGGGGTTAACTTTATAACCTTCTAGGGGGGACGCCCTTTTCGGGGCGGTGCACCCTCTGTACAGGCAGGGAAATCTAGTGACTAGCAGAATTAGTGTCCCAGGTTTCCCTTGGAGGAGACTGGAAGGCAATTGGACTCAGGACGGTACTGTGAGTAAACTTGTTTTTTCTGCACTGATACCCATATGATATTTTCCTACTTATAAATTATACCTGATTGAACTTTTATACTTAAATCCTGCAAATGATTACAATGTATTATATTTATTTTCTTGTAATTGGGTCTGTGCTTTCAGATTTGTAATAACATAAATTAAAGGTTTTATTTTGACCCTTGCTATTCAGATATAGGGGTTATTTTTCATCATTCAAAGAAAACTGGTGACAAACATTTTAAGGGTTATGTTCATGTTATGAAATTGGCCGCCAAGAAAATTCATATAGAGTGGATTTATACTTCTGAGCTTTTGAAAGGCTGCTCTCACCATGCAGTGTTACAGAGCTTGCTCTTCACAGCCAGCTTCTGACTCACTTCCTGTTCAGACTGTGGATGGTAATAAAGCTTTTAACTAAATTTCCTGTTACGGGGTTTAAGTGGGTTTTACGCAGGATTGGAAATCAGCTCTGCTACTCCCCAGCGAGCCCGTTGAGGGTTTTTGGTTTATAAAAGGGTTTTAAAATTGGGGACAAACTACAGAGCTCTAAAATGTTGTCAGTAAGAAAAATAAGCAAGCTCCTGTTCTGCTCATAAGACACAACAGAAAGTGACCTCACCATTTTAGAGAGGGCTGCTAGAACAGAGAGAAGTGGTCGGTAACCTAGGGAAGTTTGTGTATTCAAGCAGGAGATAAGAACTTCTCTAACTCTGAATGGAAGCGAAATCAAAACAGCAATGTATTTGGTTATTGTTGTTATATACCTATGAAATGGTAATACCCCATTAAGGAATTTCTGTTTACATGGAATCCTGTAAATCCTCTTCTTTGACTGGTACCACTATACAACTAAGTATAGTAGAGACTTTCAAACAATTAAAGAACTATTCTTTAAAATCCTACCCATTGTAAGACAGGATCCTAGGTTGGCCCAAATAATAGATGGAGGTGTGAGATGCATCCCGAGCAAAGGTAAAATAATAGGGAACGATATATCACCCAGTTACTAGCCAAAATTCTAATAAAACCTGGCTACATAATGTAGGCTCTTATCTATGTCACGGCTGCCATTGTAATTTGTGTAAATATGTTAAAAAAAATTAGTTCCTTTTCAAATAGTTCAGGCTCTTAAAAAAATGTAAATAAATAGCTAAATAAATTGTGAAACTGATGATGCAATTTATGGCATTTGGCGCGATACATGTAACAAATTCTATATTGGCAGCACCATCTGCAAAATCAGAGAATTGCAAAACATATTACAGGAATATAAAACTGAGGTTCATGCTGGTTCCTTATCTCCTCTCCGGTGCATAGCAATAGAAAGAGTAGGTAACTGTGTAGTGGATGGGGGGGCTGGACAAAAAGTAAGGCTGCGAGATTTTGGTTTTCAGGTCGTTTCTGTCCACTGCTGTGTCGACAGAGCCTAAAAACTGTAACCCCAACTTAGGGTCACGGGTAGCATTAGGGATAGGGTTAAAGATAAAATTTGAGATGTCCTGAACTCCAATTTTTTTACAGGTTTGGTTGAACTAGTGCCATACCCAACAGGGCCCTATTCGAGCCACACTACATATTCACTTATTATGGATGGTGGAAGCTTTCAGACCTCTGCTCTACACATGTCCCTCTGACTCTATGTTCCCCTTTCCGCCGATGGTCCTACTGTAATCGTGGTGAGCTATTTATATCATACATTTTATTGTCCACCTTAAAGGACACAAAGCACTTAAGCACGAACACTTGAGCATGGTGCTTTTTTTTTTTCCAACCTTTAAATGGTTCGATTTCCTTTTGCTAACAAATCTGGCATAAATCTAGGCGGTATCTGTCTAAATGGCCTGTAATGGTGTTCTTACATCCGGACGGGAGACTAGCAATCATTAACATTTATACTTCTTACTGGTAAAGAGGCAGATGACATAAATGCTGCAAAATGATCCAGTAATTCAATGGCTGTCACATTAGGAATTTTAATATTAAAGTCCAGGCCATAAATCCCAATTTCATGTGCTGTCAAAAGAGAACGAATGCTAGGTTGTCTCTTTCTGGCGACGCACGCCGCCGCTGTCATCCATATTTGCCATTTAATGATGTAGTAATAAGGCATTTCCGTACCTGGAAGCAATTTTAGAAATGTACTCAATGGTGCCAACTTCAAAAACAGTGAATACCGTGTCATTTTTCTATGAATAAAGATTATGAAACGACTCGAGCAAAAAGACTTTTAATAAATAAAAAAAAAAAACTTTTTCAAAAAAAAAGCGGGTCTACACAACAAATCTTTTCCTGTCTTCACTGTGCCTGTGAGTTTTCTTTTGATTTGGCTTTTTTCTTGTGCTGTATGTAGCCTCCCTTCTAGGTAGCCAAGCAGCAGCATTTCCTGTTTGAGAGCTGCTGCCTTTTGCTCTGTAAAACTACAAGTCCCAGAATCCTTCGCGGTACCTTTCCTATCTTTCTTGCTCCCAACCTCTTAGTGCATACCCCTAGTTTCCTCCCTCAGGTTCAGAGGCTTGGGAGGCGGCTTCACAGGCTACCTGAAAAAATCCCATTCCTTTGATGTCATGATTTCCTGGGCTTAATACAGAGCTCACAGAAAATGTAATGAAAGTACTCACACAACTGCCAAATTATAGGAGAGAGATTATTTAGAAAATATTTTTTTCCACTGGACAACCCCTTTATCGGAGGATTCAGTCTACTCTGTATCTAAGTATCCTGGTCATGGCAGAGTGAATGTCTAAACCCACCTGTGGTATCCAACACCCAGGTCAAATGTTCTAACTGCCGACCAACTACTCTACGACGGTAATTATAACCAAAGCATTTGTAAGGACCGCAGGTAGGGGATCCACTGAGCCACCACAAGCAATGGTATGAGTTAAACCAGGGGGAGCGGAGTTTAAGGGGCCGTGGGTTTTCACCCAAGACCACTGCAAGACCGGTTGGGTAGATGTCCTCCAGGTCGCTACCACTGGTGCTACTTGCCTGTGGTGGCAGCTGAGGTGTGATGTAGTACAGAATGGTGGAGGAAGCTCATAGTCTGGGACAGGCCGGAAGGTCAGGGCAGGTGGCAAGAATCGTGGTCAAGGGACGGAGACAGAAAGGGGCTATAAGGGAAACAGGAAACTGGAAACCATTCTGGGCAAAGGCCCAAAATCGGCGAGAGGGGAGGAGGTGCTTGGGAATTAAGTCACAGCCGGCAATTACCCAATTACTGACGGGCTAGCCCTTTAAATTTTACAGAGCGGGACTCGTCCCAGGGAGCGAGATGCGGGCGGGCCCCAGTATAGTGCAGGGAGCCAGGAGAGTTAAGTAGCCAATGCGGGGGAAAAACATGTGGGACACGTGGGCACTCCAAGACAGGACAGGGAACAAAACCGTACGGGGGGGTCCCGCGACCCAACTGTGGTCGTGGAGCACCGTAACCATTGATCACAGCTGAAAAGGAGTCAGAGGTCCACTCAGGTGTAGGAAACTCAGTGTTCTCTTCCATTGCCTTAAATGAGTGTTCTAAGGTATTTCCCTTCTTCAAAACCTACTATATAATTTCTTTTAATTTATTCACAGATCCTGGTCCTATCACGCCACTCATAGTTGAAAATGCTATTCCATGTATTGTGGCCAATGTGACTAATCTTGGCTGATTACAAAGTTAATGGGTTATTCAGTGTCAGGTCATACAAGCTTAGATGGACCACTCCCTTCCATCTGTTTCCTCCTCTCTCTGGTTTTCAAAGAGGTGTCAGTGACACGTGGTTATAGTCATGCCTTAGCCTGTTCCCACTTGCCATGGACATGCTAATTTACCACGCTGTGCAGCATGGTTTTTCCCCACTCTGTCCTCTGCTTCACTCTCCTGCTGCAGACTCCCTAGTTTTCATTGATTTACCTGGCCAATGAGAACCACCCAGCCTTCCTAAGCCAATGACTGGCAATTGTATCCCTCTTAAAGGGTACTTTCTTTCTTCCTCCCTTGACAGTTTATTGGTGTGCTTCATAGCATTGGTTTGTGACTTACATGTGAATTTTTAGCTCATCTACTGACTTTTTCATTTGCCTGATGCCTGTCCTGATGTCTGTCCTATCTATCAATTCAGGAAAGTACTCTAACTGTCCTGACCTTCTGCTTGTAACCTGGCAATGTCTATTACCTTGTTACTATGCTTTTACGTCAGCTGTCACTGCAAGTGACCACGTCCTAGGAGTTCTCTGAAGCAAAGTCCAAATACTTTGTACAAGAGGCTACAGGGCAGGCTCGGACAGGCCCATGGGGAAACAGGTGAAACCTCCGGGGGCCCTTGAACATGGCAGACCTGGAGTCTCTTTTAAATTGCATTTACATCCTTTGGAAAGGCAATAAGAGATAAAAAGCAAGAGGTGGAGTATAAGAGATCTGTACAGAAGCTGTAGGGTGGCCCCCAGAATCAACCCACGGGGGTCCCCCGGGGTCAACCACTTGGGCCCCCAAATCAACTCCACTGTGGAACCCCAAAATCTCTCCACTGGTGGCCCCCAAAAACCAACTCCACTGGTAGGCCCCAGAACCCAAATCCTTGGAGGACCAAATCAACTCCACGATGGACCCCAAGTATCAACTCCAGTGGAGCCCAAGATAACCCACAGGTGCCCCAAGAATCAACTTCACTGGTGAGCCCCAAGAGCTGACTTCACTGGTAAGCCCCAGAATCAACTCCACTGATGGACCCCAAGTATCAACTCCACAGGTAGCCCCAAGAACCAACTCCACTGGTAGCCCCCAAAATTAACTCCACTGATGAACCACAAGTATCAACTCCACTGGTGAGCCCCAAGAATCAACTCCACTGGTGGGCCCCTAGAATCAACTGCACCGGTGGCCCCAAGAATCAACTCCACTGGTGAGCCCTACGAACCGACTCCACTGATGAACCCCCAGAATCAACTCCACAGGTGGCCCCAAGAACCAACTCCACTGGTAGGACCCAGAATCAACTCCACTGGTAGGCCCCAGAATAAACTCCACTGATGGACCCCAAGTATCATCTCCACTGATGGACCCCAAGTATCAGTCTCTGCACTACAAGTAATGCTGTCATCTGCACCCGTCCACCTGTCACACATAATCCACTTCTATTTTAATCCATTTTGGAGCCTGCTGGACAATCAAGGTGACCTTTTCAGAAATATAGTGTTTTTTTTTTTTTTTTTTACATATTCATTTATGTGCTGCACAATGCTAATATTCCAATCATCTCCCATTAGAAATTGTGTTAATTTGGAATTTGCACGCTTCATATATTCCCAATATAAAGCTTATTATATATATTCATTTTTAATATCTCTTGAGTCATATCTTTTGTTCTACACGCAGAAGGTTGGATAAGCATTTATAGGGTCAATGAATGTGAAAGAGGATGTCTTTCTAGCTTTCGTGTACAGGTGGAGTAGACTTTGTTGTATAGAACAGTGGTATACCCATGAAATACCAAGCAGACATGAGAGAAGGTCACATCCATAGGGAAATGGGACTCATGGCTTTGTTGCACAGTTGAAAAAGTTGGAAAAAGATGGAGCTCCATCGAGTCCAACCTACAAGCTGTGCAGGAAAGAATATAAATGGCTTTCAAATATCTCTAAGGTTCCGTCTACACGACGAGTATTCCAAGTTGGTATCCACACGGATTCCGATTTGAAATACTCATCAAAAAACGATTATAAATAGTGTTGATCGAACAGTCGAGAAAAGTTAAGGGGTTTTTCTCACTACAAAGATCATGTCTCAGATTATGGGTGTAGGACCACCTGCCTTTGAGGTCCCGTTGACGTTTCGGGGGTGGCTTAAGCAGTTTTGATAAAAAAATGTGAACTAAGAACCTCAAAAATTTTTCATATATCCCAGATAGCAGAAATGCTTTTTTCAAAATTCCTATCTCCCCTTTGATAGTTTCTCTAGTTGATAGTGTGCCACTGATATTTTAATATGTATGTATACTACAGCCGAACTAGTGTGCACCTATGTTCATTTTTTTCAAAAATGTTTTTGGATGTGCATAACCATATATTGTTTCTTTCTCAGATTATGGGGACACTACAGTAAAAATAAGCACTTCTGTAATTGGGTTGCATTACCTCAGTCACTTAGTATAGTAGATATGAGCTTTTCTGTGCATCTGTTTTCGATTTCTGCTGCTGCTAGTCGGGACAAGCCCCCTTTTCTGTGATTGGCTAGTCAGGACACGCCCCCGGTCGGATTCTGCCCCCCCCCCCCCGGACATGTCCCCTGCACTGTGATTGGCTGCCTGCACACTCTGTGTTTACTCCCTTCTCAGCAGTTAAGACCGAAAGTAAAACCAGCTATGTGAGAGGGCTGCTGGCTGTCTAATCATCTCCTAGCTCTAAGGGGAATGATCTGACTCAGTATTGTCTGTTTAAGTCATAGATCCCCTCATATAACACAGTCTTATGCCCTGTGCTGCCTCCATATAACACAGTCACACAGTCCCCTGCCTGATAACAGATGGGGAAGAGGGGGGGCACAGTGCATTCCTCCATATAACACAGTCTTATACAGTCTCCTGCCTGATAACAGAATGGGAGGAGGGGGGGAGGGCAGTGTGCATTCCTCCATATAATACAGTCTTATACAGTCTCCTGCCTGATAACAGAGGGGGAAGAGGAGGGGGCAGTGTGCATTCCTCACATGTGTTTTATCAGTTCAGGCTGTGTGTATAACTGGTTATAGCACAGCAAGGAGCTTGTGCAGCCTGAAGCTGAAGGCTCTGCAGACATAAGAAGCATGCAGAAGGCTGTATAGCTGTCCTCTCCAGACAACCTTCCCCTTTCCCTGCTTCACACAGAATGATGATATCACAGCTCTTCAGTGAGGAGAGACACGCCTGCTGACAGGAGAGACACACCTGCTGAGAGGAGGGACACGCCTCCTGCCAGGAGAGAAACGCCTGCTGAGAGGAGAGACATGCCTCCTGGCAGGAGAGACACGCCTGCTGAGAGGAGAGACTTGCCCCGGATTTCAAATTAAATGTTATAGAATTAGCTGAAGAGCATGAACACTTCAAACGATAAAACCCCTTTAAGTTCGAGTCAAACTTCACGATTTTTTAGAACTTGAGCCGAACCAAACATTTTATTTTTCATTCGAGTAAATGTTTGACTTCAACATGGCGTTTGACGCGCTTTTTTAATAGTTTTCGGAGTTTTCATGTCCGAAACTTGGCGTAGCAGTTTTTAGGCGCATTAAATCTGTGTAAAGTGTGCCAGAAAGTACGCTCCTTTCAAAAATCTGGCATCTGGTATATCTTACGTAGTAAACATAAGGCGCATTTTTAGGCGCATTGTGCAAATCACGGCACATAGCATATCATTGGAAGTGTATGTAATACGCCTATCGAGACGCATTGCGCACAGAGGCGCATAACATATCATTACTAGTTTATGTAATGCGCCTCAACAGGTGCATTGTGTTATGCAGGCGCACAGTGCATCATTTTTTAGGCGCATTACAATGTGTCCTGTCCGGAGTATAATGCGCCTAGTGTTAGTGTGCTGTTATGGATGGTAATTCCAGCTTCTCCTCACCTGTATAGGTATAAAAACTAACCCGAACATCTTCTCCCATTGACTCTACTGGGGGTCGAACCTTGAACCGAACACATTAAAGTTCGAGGTTCGACTCGAACTCGAATATTTTACTGTTCCCTCATCACTAATTGTAAACCATCCCCATAGACTTCAATTAGAGATGGGCGAATTTCTCAAAAATTCGATTCGCCGACTTCGCCAAATTTTCCGACAAAAATCGTTTCGGTCCAGATTACTCCGGGACGAATCGCG
This sequence comes from Phyllomedusa bahiana, assembly GCA_025379985.1. Taxonomy (NCBI): domain Eukaryota; kingdom Metazoa; phylum Chordata; class Amphibia; order Anura; family Hylidae; genus Phyllomedusa; species Phyllomedusa bahiana. The sequence goes on from JAODAL010037618.1 coordinate 13,814, forward strand.
TTAAAAACAGCTATTTCCAGGCTGCACAAAGCCTGCAGGGTGCTCTAGAACGTTGTGCCATGCTTAAAAATGCAGAGGGAGCTTGGTTTGGTCTTCATACAATGTTGTGTTTTAGTATGACACGCACATGACTGCCGCCGCTCTTAGAATCGCTTCACTATAAAATTCCCTGGGCACTTAAGAGGGCAAAACTGACCAAAAAACTGAAGGGGGAATGTAGCCTGATAAAGTCATGCCAGCGAAAGCTGGAAAAAAACAAGCTGAGGGCTCAGGTGGCAACATCAGTGACAGAGTGTGGAGGTGACGGCGGCAGCCACAGCAGCATGAGGTCAGACAGTGGCACAATGACATTCTGGAGGTGGCAAAAACAGGAGTTGGTCACAGAGTGGCACAATGACAAAGTGTGTAGGTCACAGCAGCAGTCACAGCAGCAGCATGAGACCAGACAGTGGCACAATGACAATCTGGAGGTGGCAAAAAAAGGAGTACGCCGCAGAGTGGCACAATGACACAGTGTGTAGGTCACGGCAGCAGCCACAGAAGCAGCATGAGGTCAGAGTGACAGAGTGTGGAGGTGACGGCAGCAGCCACAGCAGCAGCATGAGGTCAGAGAGTGGCACAATGACACAGTGTGGAGGTGGCACAAACAGGAGTAGGCCACAGAGTGGCACAATGACAGAGAGTGGAGGTGACGGCAGGAGCAACAGCATGAGGTCAGAGAGTGGCACAATGACACAGTGTGGATGTCACGGCACCAGCAGCAACAGCAGCATGAGATCAGAGAGTGGCACATTGACAGAGAGTGGAGGTGGGTGGCAATACCAGTCCCTGGTAAAGATGGTGGTAGGCAGATGGAGAAACTTTCAGCAGATGTGTGGCATCAGAATAGTGGCTGAGGCAGGTAGTTTGAACCCAGACTCATTTCTCAAAGTTTGGGTGAGGCGTCATGGCTGATGAAGTCTGACGCCTAAGGCATTGGTGTGTGGAAATCCTGGCCGATCCACGCCTGATTCATCTTGACAAAGGTCAGTCGCTCCACATTTCCCGTGGACAAGCGGTTCTCCTTGGGGTAACGCGGGCCCCCGCCGCCCTGAACACCCCCTCAGAGGCCCCACTCCTGGCCGCGCCGGACAGCTTCTCCCCAGCAAACTCGGCAAGTTGCGGCCACACATCCAGATTGGCTGCCCAGTAGTCCAGCGGATCTTCCAACTGGGGTGGCAGAGTGCTGTACAAGTAGGCCACCACCTGTTGGTTTAGGGACTGCTCCAGGTCCTGCTGCTGCTGTTGCTGGCGACTGCCCTCCTCACTAGGCAGGTGAAGGAATCTGCTCATCAGTGACTCCAGACTTAGGTTGCTGCTGATGGAGCTGGTACTGCTCCTACCCCCCACCTTCCCACAGCAGCCGCGGCAGTAGTACGTGAGCGCTGAGGAACCCCCAAGACAGACCTGTCAGAGGAGGGACGATGCCGCACATAGGCAGCGGCCAACTGACTATGGAGGATTTCCTTATAGTATTTGAGTTTGTCCTCCCTCTCAGCAGCTGGGAAAAAGGCTCCCATTTTGGACCGGTAGCGAGGGTCCAAGAGGGTGGAGAGCCAGAAGTCATCCCTCTGCCGGATGGTGATTATTCGGCTGTCACTAGCCAGGCAAATTAGCATGCTGCGGGCTATCTGCATAAGTGACTCCGAGGGACTCTCTGCCTCCATCTCCACGGTACACTGCCACGGTGCTTGCGGGTCATCTGCCTCGTCTTCCTCATCTCCATCTACCTCCTCCAGCTGCTCCTGCTCCTCCTCTCCTTTCACCAGGGTAGAAAATCCACTCATTTCACCAGACAATGCTTCTGCTCTAATGTCCTCCTCCTCCTCCTCCAGCTCAGTCACCCCCTGGATTTATGTGGCCGCGAGATGTATTCGCCACGTCTCCAGTCCCCTGCCCAGACAGATTTTTCAGCATCTGTTCCAGGACATGAAGCAGTGGAATGACATTATTCATCCCGTAGTCCTGGCGACTGACAAATAACGTTGCCTCCTCGAATGGCCTCAGCAAACAGTAGGTGTCACGCATGAGCTGCCACTGGCTGACATCAAAGTTACACAGGGGAGTACTCCTGTCCACCTGGATCATTAAAAAATCGTTAATGGCCTTTCTCTGTGCATACAGTCGGTCCAACTGTGCAGGCTGGAATTCCCACGGGTGGAAACATCGCATATCAGCATGTGTTGGGGGAGGCCGTTCTGCCACTGCAACTAGAGGAGGGTGTTCCTGGCTTTGTACGAATGGATGAAGTGCATGCGCAGTTTCCTGGCCATTTTTAGACTCTTCTGAAGATCGGTGGAAGACTTCAGGAACCTTTTCACAATCAGATTCACCCAGTGGGCCGTATAGGACAAGTACTGGCCCTGACCGTAGTTACAGCTCCACACGTCCGCGCTGCCGTGCACCTTGGAACAAACCGATAAGCTCAAGGACTGGCTCACCTTCTGTTCTACATTTTTATGAAGTGCTGGTACTGCCTTTTTGGAAAAGAAATTACGGCTTGGAACTCTCCATCTCGGCTCTGCACAGGCCATTAGTTCTCTGAACGGTGCAGAGTCCACCATTTGGAAAGGGAGGGACTACAGTACCAACAACTTGGACAGGAGCACGGTCAGCTTCTCCACCTTAGGATCGTTGGATGCATACTGTTGTCTCTTTGCAATCGCCTTGCTGAACGACTGCTGGCACCATGAGTAACGAGGAGCAGGAGCGTCTGGACCGGGAGATGATGGCAAAGAGAAATAGCTCCCTTCTGCAGAAGTGGTGGAGCCTTGACTGGCTGCAATGGCATGCTTGCCACTGTCCGCTGCTGCTGCGGCGGCAGGATGGACCACCACGTCTAAGCCACGTTTCTCCCAGGCCACCGGATGGTGACGCTGCATGTGTTGACGCAGGGCCGTGGTGCCAACGTTAGCTACCTGGCCACGCTTCACTTTCTGTCTACAGATTCTACATATACCCATATTCGGCTCCTCCGGTGTCTTAGCAAAGAACTGCCACACCGCCGAGTATCTGATTTTACCACAAACGCTCCGCACTGAGTGACTACTGCCGCCGCTGCCTCGCTGAGCCCCTGTGCCGCTACTTTCTTAGACCTGCGAAGCGGGTTTTCTACCCTGTGGCCACTTGGCTCCTGACCTCACACTGCTGCTACCCCGCTGGCTCACGGCCACAGAACCCACTTGCTGGCTGCACCGCTGCCCGACATGCAAGCTGACGTCCTCTTCTCCTGACGATGATGAAGCCCTTACCTCACCCGGCTCCCAAGTGCGGTCGGCTACATCATCATCTATTTGTGTTTCATTGTCACTGCTGTCCTCATCACCGGTCTTGGTATGCAGAAGCTGACCCCTCACAACATGACCTCCCATGTCACTCTCCACATCTATACTTTGCCGCCTACTGCAAGAAGCAGGGTATATTGGCCCCATTTCTTCGCTGCCAAGTAGCTGCTGACTGCCCTCCTCAAAATTTTTCATCCTCGCTATATAGTGGCGCTGAGCCCAAACCACATAGTAGATCTCTGGCTGAAGGAACCGGATGGGACAGAGGCGGGTTGAGGACAGGTGAGGGCCGCTGACCCTCTCCCGGGCCATGCTAACTAAGGGTTGTGTCTGACGTTCCCACCGACTCTTGGCTGGGGTTGTCAGATGTCATCTGGGAGGAAGTGGATGACCTAGTCAACCAATCAAGAACCATTGGGTTGCTGAACAACACACAGCCGCTAGATGACACCGGTAGTTCTGGCGTCACTGAGTGACCCCTGCTGCAACGTCCCCTTGCTGTGCTGCGACCTGGACCTGGAATGTTTGTGCCTCTGCCACTCGCAGGTGAAGAGCCTGCCACCTCTCTGTCTGACATACTGTTTGTTCTAAAATGTAAAGACTCTATTAAATGAAGATATCTGTATATGATAAATACACACCCTGTATTTGACTCCAAATGAACCCAGTAACAAGCTTGGGTAACCCTTGGATATAAATTGCGCTACACAAATGGGCAGGAAAAATTGACTTGTATGTGCCGTTTAAAAACACTGTGTATTTTACTGAATATAAAAGCACAAACAGGCTTAATTAACCTTCGGATATGAATTATGCTACAGCCAAAATTTCTTCTTTGGCGGTGAAAAACAATGTTTCTTTTACTGAGTACAACTGCAGAAAAATACTTAGTTAACCCTTGGATGTAAATTGCGCAAAAGAAATGTGCTGCCAACAATTACCAGCTTTGTAGCGTGTTAAAACGGCATGTATTTTACAGAGCACAACAACAGAAAAACTCGTAATTAACCTTCGGTTATGAATTATGCTACAGGAAAAATTTCTTTTTTGGAGGTGAAAAACAACGTTTCTTTTAGTGACCACAACAGCTGAACAACACTTAATTAACCCCTGGATCTAAATTGCGCAAAAGAAATGAGCAACCAAAAATGAAGTGGTATTTGTATTGTAAAAACGCTGTTTCTTTAAATGAATACAACAGGAACTGGCTTAGATCCCCCTTGGATATTCAATGTGCTGTGGCAGATAGCATTATAAATGTAATATGCAGCTGCACTGGACGCACACTGGACTTCAGATCCAATACCCCACAAAATCAGAAATAGAACGTTAAGAGAAGCAGTCTCTGAGACAAGCTGTGACATCGCCCAAAAATCGCTGTATAAAAGTGAGTTCTTTAGTATCAGCTATCATAAGCAGCCGCGGCAGCACCTTCCCTAATCAGTACAATGAGAGCGGTATGAGCTCCCAGCGTCACGCCCGGACTTATATAGTGCGGTGACGTCACAGAATCCCGCCGGTCTCTGATTGGCTTCATCTCTGCACATGTCATGCAGGCTATGCCCTTCTTCCTCCCAGAGTGCTTTGCCCCATGTAACGCCATGTGCTTGCAGCCATTTTATCAATCAAAAGCACACTTCGTTCCCGCGAATCAGCCCAAACTTCGATTTCGTTCAGAACCGAAGTTTTTACTGAAATTCGAAACTAATTCCACTTCGTTAGAATCAATTCGCCCATCTCCATCTTCACTTAAAAATCCACATTGTAGTCTACATGACTCGGATTTTCTGAGGTTCTATTTGAAAACTGATGTTTTTCTCTAATAAACTTCAGACATGTTCATTCATCAAAAAACACATTCAAAACATTTCTATGTCAGATCCCCATCCAAAACCCCATAGAGATAGATGAATGGGACTCAATTTCTGATTTTGGAATCCGCCAGAAAAAAAACTTTTCGTGTGGCCGTTCCCTAACAGGCGGCTATGCATGGAGCTTGATACTGAAACCCAAGACTCCTTGGCTCCTTCTTTCTAAGGGTAGGTTCACACAGCGTATTTGTGGGGCGAACTTTGCGCTGCAATGCACCCGAAGTACGCCCTGCAAATATGGTAATATCATAGCACGCATTGAGTGCTATGAGTTCCCAGCATTTTCTCAGGCGCACAGTACGTGGCCATAAAAAGGAGAGACATGTCACTTCTTTCGGGCGCTTATGCGGCAGGCAACATAAGGGTGAATGGGAGCTGGAGAGTGCATTCTTTCAACAGCAGGTGTATAGCGGCGCGCACAGGTGCGTGCCACTATACATCGGGTGAACCTGGGCTTATGTAATACAAATTGCTACAATCACCACAGGACTGAATATGTGGAGAAGGTGTGGAGGGGAAGAAAATTCTACATCCCATTTAAATAGGTGATCTGCTTTCTCACTTATCTAATACAGGCTCCCTCAAATCACAATGGCCTCAGAGCAGGCTCGGACTGGCCCACAGGGGAATAGGGGAAACCCCCGGTAGGCCCCTGGGCTTGACATACCTGGAGTTGTATTTAAACTCCATGTACATCCTCAGAAGAGTCAAAAAAGCATAGAAAGAGAGGCAAAAATCAAGAGGCAGAGTACAGGAGGCACTAACAGTCATTTACAGTAGCTGTAGGGTGGGCCCCAAAAATAAACTCCACCGATGGGCCCATACAAACTCAACCGGTGGGCCCATAGAGTCAACTCTACCTGTAGGCCCTAGGCACCCCAGTCCGACACTGCCTCAGAGTACAGTATTTTCAGCATACAATGGACTTTCCTGGGACATTGTATCTTGAGACCACATTAAACATACAATGTCCCAGACACTGATGCAGTTGTGATTGATGGAAGCTCCAACTAATTATCATGAACATTTTACTGGTAAAACTCCTGTATTAGTGAGGTGCATGCAGTGATTGGTGGTCTATAGCACCTCTTCGAGGATTTACAGTACAGTGCAAGGTACATACATGTACCTGTGTACTGCTCTTACATGTATTAATGAGGTGTATGCAGTGATTGGGAGGTCATAGTAGTGCCTCTCTACAGTACAGTGCGGTACCACATGTCCTGTACTGCTCTTACATGTATTAGTGAGGTGCCTGCAGTGATTGGCAGTCTATAGCTCCTCTCTACAGTACAGTGCAGTACTACTTGTCCTGTACTGCTCCTACATGTATTAGTGAGGTGCATGCATTGATTGGCGGTCTACAGCACCCCTCTACAGTACAGCATGGCACTACATGTCCTGTACTGCTCTTACATGTATTAGTGAGGTGCATGCAGTTATTGGGTCTATAGCGCCTCTCTACAGTACAGTGCGGTACTACATGTCCTGTACTGCTCTTACATGTATTAGTGAGGTGCATGCAGTGATTGGTGGTCTATAGCTCCTTTCTACAGTACAGCGCGGCACTACATGTCCTGTACTGCACTTACATGTATTAGTGAGGTGCATGCAGTGATTGGCGGTCTATAGCCCTCTCTACAGTACAGTGCGGTACTACATGTCCTGTACTGCTCTTACATGTATTAGTGAGGTGCATGCAGTGATTGGTGGTCTATAGCTCCTCTCTACAGTACAGCGCGGCACTACATGTCCTGTACTGCACTTACATGTATTAGTGAGGTGCATGCAGTGATTGGCGGTCTATAGCGCCTCTCTACAGTACAGTGCAGTACTACTTGTCCTGTACTGCTCTTACATGTATTAGTGAGGTGCATGCAGTGATTGGCGGTCTATAGCGCCTCTCTACAGTACAGTGCAGTACTACTTGTCCTGTACTGCTCTTACATGTAAAAGTGAGGTGCATGCAGTGATTGGTGGTCTATAGCTCTTCTCTACAGGACAGTGTGGTACTACATGTCCTTTACTGCTCTTACATGTATTACTGAGGAGCATGCAGTGATTGGTGGTCTATAGCGCCTCTCTACAGTACAGTACAGTACAGTACTACATGTCCTTTAGTGCTCTGTCCTGTAGGCGCATGCAATTCTAACGGGGTGTCACATCCATACATGCCAACTCTCCCGTTTTTAGCGGGGGGGTCCCGCTATTTGGGTGCCCCCCCGCCCTCCCGGGGGAGTTGGCATTCCTCCCGCCGCCAGCAGGCGGCGGGGGTCCTTTAAATGACCGCGGCGCCGGAGTAGCGCTGGTGCGCTACTCTGGTGCCGCCGGTCCGTTCCCACAGGCGGGTGAAGCGGGCGCTGCGCCCGCTTCACTCGCCCGGAACCTCGCTGAGCAGGGAGGAGGCAGAACGGATCACTCCCTCCTGCCTCCTCCCCCTGTATGTCCGGCGCCGCTGTGCGCCGTACACACATGTCAGCGTCACAGAGGTAGTGACGCGCGGCTGCACTCACTTCCCGTGTGACACTGAGGAGATCGGCTGGAGCTGGCCGCGCTGCAGGAGCCTGGTCAGGTAAGTGGATTTTATTATTTTATTTTTCTTAGTTTTAGGGGGGCACTGACTGGCTACAATGGGGGGGTCTACCTGGCTACAATGGGGGGTCAACCTGGCTACAATGGGGGGTCTACCTGGCTACAATGGGGGGTCTACCTGACAACAGAGAAGGCACTACCTGGCTAACAAAGGGGGTACTACCTGGCTACAATGGGGGGGCACTACCTGGCTACAATGGGGGGCACTACCTGGCTACAATGGGGGGCACTACCTGGCAACAATGGAGGTACTACTGGCTACTAAAGGGGGGCACTACCTGGCTACTAAAGGGGGTACTACCTGGCTACAATGGGGGGTCTACCTGGCAACAATGGAGGCACTACCTGGCTAACAATGGGGGCACTACCTGGCTAACGATGGGGGCACTACCTGGCTAACGATGGGGGCACTACCTGGCTAACAATGGGGGCACTACCTGGCTACAATATGGGGCACTACCTGGCTACAATGTGGGGCACTACCTGGCTACAATTGAGGCACTACCTGGCTACTAATGGGGGCACTACCTGGCTACTAAAGGGGGTACTACCTGGCTACTAAAGGGGGCACTACCTGGCTACAATGTGGGGCACTACCTGGCTACAATGGGGCACTACCTGGCAACAATGGAGGCACTACCTGGCTACGACCGGGGGCACTACTGGCTACTAAAGGGGGTACTACCTGGCTACAATGGGGGCACTACCTGGCTAACAATGGGGGCATGGGGGCACTACCTGGCTAACGATGGGGGCACTACCTGGCTAACAATGGGGACACTACTTGGCTAACAATGGGGGCACTACCTGGCAACAATGGAGGCACTACCTGGCTAACAATGGGGGCACTACCTGGCTACAGACGGGGGCACTACCTGGCAAACAATGGGGGCATCTACCTGGCAAACAATGGGGCATCTACCTGGCAACAGAGGGGGCACTACCTGGAAATCAATGGGGGCATCTACCTGGCCAACAGAGGGGGCACTATCTGGCAAACAATGGGGGCATCTACCTGGCAAACAATGGGGGCACTACCTGGCAAACAATGGGGGCACTACCTGGCAAACAGTGGGGGGCATCTACCTGGCTAACAAAGGGGGGCATCTACCTGGCTACAAATATCGCTCTACCTGGCTACAGAGAGGGCATCTATTTGGCTACACGGGGGCATCTACCTGCCTGTAAGGGGCACTACCTGATTAGGGGGGGCTACTACCTGGCTATAAGGGCATCTACCTGGCTTTCTTCCAAAGCCGTTATGCAGTTAGGTGGAGTAGGTGTGGCTTTTTGAAGGGGCGTGGCATACCGTCAAGATGGGTGTGGCTATGAAAATTTTTGCCGCGGCGCACGTAGCGCGCCGCCCACTAATATCTCCTACTTTTTCATTTTAAAAAGTTGGCTCCTATGGTCACATCTGATTCATAAGATTAGACACATTTATGAATGTGGCTTGACAAAATGTGGTGCAAAAGTGTCGGACAAATTCATGCCAACTTCAGAGTGGCGAGGCTGAACCCAAAGTTGTTGCAGTCGAACTATAATAGCCAATAGGACAAAAAAATAGAAATTATTTCCCAACTATTACAACTAAAGTAATTAAAGCTAACATGATAATTATAAAAATATATCCAATTTTGTAAAAAAAAATAATATAAAATTATAAAATATAAAAACTGTATAAAATTCTATCATATAAAATTAATATTAAATGAAATAATATCAGATTATGAAACCAATACAGCATCTACGATAAATCTTGTTCTCGGTCTGGTAGTTAGGGACTTATCATAGTGTTATCAGTGATTACAAACACATCACGGAAGGCTAGAAATAAAAGAAAAGCTGTTAGAAAGGCATGTTGTCACGGTTCACGCCGTGGTCCCTGCCATGGACCGTCAGCGTGTCCGTGCCTGCCATGTCTCTGCTGCGGCTCCCTGTGCAGGGGTCCTGGCAGCCTGTGTTCTCTGCTATATACTTGCCTGTCCTGTTGCTCCTGCTTCCTGTGGTCCTGTACGTGTTCTGCGCCTCCTAGGGCATGCGCGGCAGCTTCCTGCCCTTTATTGGGTCTGTGTCTTCCTCTTGACCTGTGACCCCTGGCTATTAGAGAAACTCCCTGTCCTTGCTCCATTGTCAGTCCATTGTTGTGCCTCATGCTAGTGTTTGTCTATCTGAGCTCCTGCCAGCTTCTCAGGTCTGCTATTCTGGACTTAACCCCTGAGATGCCTGGTTCAGTTCCTGCAGTCCATCAGAGCTCCTGACCTCTCCGTCGTATTCTGCTGTCCTTATACCTGTCTAAGTACCTGCTGTATCCTGCCGTTATACCTATCTAGTACCTGCTGTAACCTGCCGTTATACCTGTCTAGTACCTGCTGTATCCTGCCATTGAACCTGTCGAGTACATGCTGTATCCTGCCGTTATACCTGTCTAGTACCTGCTGTATCCTGCCGTTGCACCTGTCTAGTACCTGCTGTATCCTGCCTTTGCACCTGTCCAGTACCTGCTGTATCCTGCCGTTATACCTGTCTAGTACCTGCTGTATCCTGCCGTAGCACCTGTCCAGTACCTGCTGTATCCTGCCGTTGCACTTGTCTAGTACCTGCTGTATCCTGCCGTTGTACCTGTCTAGTTCCTGCTGTATCCTGCCGTTGCACCTGTCTAGTACCTGCTGTATCCTGCCGTTGCACCTGTCTAGTACCTGCTGTATCCTGCCGTTGCACCTGTCTAGTACCTGCTGTATCCTGCCGTTGCACCTGTCTAGTACCTGCTGTATCCTGCCGTTGCACCTGTCTAGTACCTGCTGTATCCTGCCATTGCACCTGTCTAGTACCTGCTGTATCCTGCCGTTGCACCTGTCTGGTACCTGCTGTGTCCGGCCGTTGCACTTGTCTAGTACCTGCTGTATCCTGCCGTTGCACATTTCTAGTACCTGCTGTATCCTGCAGTTGTTCGTTTCTAGTACCTGCTGTATCCTGCCGTTGCACCAGTCTAGTACCTGCTGTAAACCTGCCGTTGCACCCTTTGTCCTTGTATCGCGTTGCCTTGTCTAGTATTTTCCTGCCGTTGTAAACCCGTCTAGTCCTGCTGTATCCTGCCGTTGCACCTGTCTAGTACCTGCTGTATCCTGCCGTTGCACCCTTTTCTAGTTTCCTGCTGTATCCTGCCCTTGCACCTGTCTAGTACCTGCTGTATCCTGCCGTTGCACCTGTCTAGTACCTGCTGTATCCTGCCGTTGCACCTGTCTAGTACCTGCTGTATACTGCAGTTGCAAATTGTTTTTAGTACCTGCTGTATCCTGCCGTTGTAAACCCGTCTAGTTCCTGCTGTATCCCGCCATTGCACCTGTCTAGTACCTGCTGTATCCTGCCGTTGCACTCTGTCTAGTACCTGCTGTTTTCCTGCCATTGCACCTGTCTCTAGTTCCTGCTGTATCCTGCCGTTGCACTTGTCTAGTACCTGCTGTATCCTGCCGTTGTACCTGTCTAGTTCCTGCTGTATCCTGCCGTTGCACCAGTCTAGTACCTGCTGTATCCTGCCGTTGCACCTGTCTAGTACCTGCTGAAACCTGCCATTGCACGTGTCTAGTACCTGCTGTATCCTGCCGTTGCATCTGTCTAGTACCTGCTGTATCCTGCCGTTGCACCTGTCTAGTACCTGCTGTATCCTGCCGTTGCACTTGTCTAGTACCTGCTGTATCCTGCCGTTGTACCTGTCTAGTTCCTGCTGTATCCTGCCGTTGCACCTGTCTAGTACCTGCTGTATCCTGCTCTAGTACCTGCTGTATCCTGCCGTTGCACCAGTCTAGTTCCTGCTGTATCCTGCCGTTGTACCTGTCTAGTACCTGCTGTATCCTGCCATTGCACCTGTCTAGTACCTGCTGTATCCTGCCGTTGCACCTGTCTAGTACCTGCTGTATCCTGCCGTTGCACCTGTCTAGTACCTGCTGTATCCTGCCGTTGCACCTGTCTAGTACCTGCTGTATCCTGCCATTGCACCTGTCTAGTACCTGCTGTATCCTGCCATTGCACTTGTCTAGTACCTGCTGTATCCTGCCGTTGTACCTGTCTAGTACCTGCTGTATCCTGTCGTTGCATCTGTTTAGTACCTGCTGTATCCTGCCGTTGCACGTGTCTAGTACCTGCTGTATCCTGCCTTTGCATTTGTCTAGTACCTGCTGTGTCCTGCTGTTGCACCTGTCTAGGTACCTGCTGTATCCTGCCATTGCACCAGTCTAGTACCTGCTGTATCCTGCCTTTGCACTTGTCTAGTACCTGCTGTATCCTGCCATTGCACCTGTCTAGTACCTGCTGTATCCTGCCTTTGCACTTGTCTAGTACCTGCTGTATCCTGCCATTGCACCTGTCTAGTACCTGCTGTATCCTGCCGTTGCACCTGTCTAGTACCTGCTGTATCCTGCCGTTGCACCTGTCTAGTACCTGCTGTATCCTGCCGTTGCACCGGTCTAGTACCTGCTGTATCCTGCCGTTGCACCTGTCTAGTACCTGCTGTATCCTGCCGTTGCACCTGTCTAGTACCTGCTGTGTCCTGCCTTTGCACCTGTCTAGGTACCTGCTGTATCCTGCCTTTGCACTTGTCTAGAACCTGCTGTTTCCTGCCGTTGCACCTGTCTAGTACCTGCTGTATCCTGCCGTTGCACTTGTCTAGTACCTGCTGTATCCTGCCGTTATACCTGTCTAGTACCTGCTGTATCCTGCCGTTGCACCTGTCTAGTACCTGCTGTATCCTGCCGTTGCCCTTCTAGTACCTGCTGTCTCCTGCCTTTGCACGTTTATAGTACCTGCTGTATACTGCCTTTGCACCTGTCTAGTACCTGCTGTATCCTGCCTTTGCACTTGTCTAGTACCTGCTGTATCCTGCCGTTGCACCTGTCTAGTACCTGCTGTATCCTGCCGTTGCACCTGTCTAGTACCTGCTGTATCCTGCTGTTGCACCTGTTCAATATCCTGCTTGCATACATTTTCCTGCTGTACCGCTCCCAGTGCCTGGAGTTCCTGTCCTGCACCTCTGCTGTCAACGCAGGTAGCCACGTCAGGGGTAGCGACCTGGGGGTTCCCCGCAGCAAAGTCCGTCCTGCTTTGCGGTGGGCTCTGGTGAAAACCGGGGGCCCCTTAGACTCCGCTAGCGTGGATCTCAATCTACCATCTTGCCTGTGGTGATCACACCTGGTTACCAGCGATCGGCGCCTCAGCGCAGTCTGCTACCACCGGATCGTGACACATGTCAGTGTATAGAAGCTATAGTGCGGGGCCGGACATGGGAGCGCAGCCCTGAAGGGAGGCCCCACATGACACGGCGCGCCGGCTCCTGGCAGTTGAAGGGAGGCGCGGCGCGCTGTACGTGACGCGCCATGCATAGAGCGTGGCGCGTGACGTGCGACGGGTGACGCGCGGAGGGGGCGGGCGAGCTATATAACCGCCTCCCCGCTCCACGCGGGAACAGTTCAGCGCAGAGACAATTAGAGTGAGTCCCACCCTCCCTCCCCTTTTTGTTATGATGGGTGATGGGGTTTTTTGGGAGGTTAAAGGTGCTGGTTATGGCGGAGTAGCGTTGGGGTTACTGGTGTCGCAGTGGCTGGCGGGTTGGGGGTCCTTGGAGTCAGTGAATATTGGTGGGGGAGTCAGGTTTCGGCTTGGCTCCTAATTGGAAGTGACCGGTCTGGCGAAGGTTTGGGCTCCGCAGGGCATGGTCCTTGGTAGCAGGTGAACAGTGGTGAGCCACCTGAGGTGGTTTTGGTGCCCTTGGGCTTGGTGTGATGGCTGAGGGTAAGCTACTGTTGGAGAATGGTCGCCAGGCTTGGTCGGTGGTTATGGTAACTCCAAGGACCTCAGCCCCAAGTGGTAACTAGGAAGGTCTGTTTTAGGAAAGGTGGTTATGAACGGTCGAATGGGTATAGGGGGGCTATACTCATTCGTTTATAATGTTTTGTGTTAAGGTTATGTTAATAAAATGGCTGCTGTGGCCAATACATCCAATCTATGTCTCAGAGTTGTTATTGGGGAGACATGGGGGGTGAGATGGTCTGGCAGAGATAGGTGCTGCACAGGGTCATGTAGTGATGTTGCTTAGCGCACCTCATGTCCCAGCGAGACCTCGGGAGCCAGTTTGTGCCATATGTAGAATACAGGCTGAGAGCAGGAAAATAAAACCGAAACAGTAATCGATATCTGACTAAAATTTGTTTAATTTACTAAAAACGTTAAAAAAACGTAAAAAAATTTGCACACAAAAATGCTCATAAAAAGTTTATCCATCATGCAAAATCACGACCTACGGACACACATTTTGATGTCCGAAAATGAACGTACGATCTAAAAGTATAAAAAGATATATTTTGTAAGATTTTAATTAGAAAAAATGAAAATATAAACATCTGAACAAAATTTTATAATTAAGATAATTACTTTTTTCATTAGAAAATCAACTCAATGAACCGCATTAGTCAAGATCAGTACGATTACAGTACGTTTCTATTCACTGATATGCTATTGTAACGCTTCTATTTTATTTCTAACCTGCTGTGATGTCTTTGTAATTACTTTTAATACTACAATAACTGTATCTACCCGAATGAGAACGGGATTTATGGTAGATGCTGTTTTAGTTTAATAATTTTATATTTTTATATTTCTTCTATATTATATAGTTTGATATTTTATTTATTTTTTTTATAGTTTTAAAATTATCATAACTTAGTTTCTATCACTTTAGCTGTGTTATACTGTCACACTCTACACTCCAATGCAAAAGTCCAAAAAAAACAAAAGGCCACATGTATGAAAACTGTCTAGGTCTAAAACTCACTTTTTTGCCTATAGCAACCAATCAGAGTGCACCTCTCATTTCATATAGTGCTCTGGAAAAATGAGAGGGTTGCTCTGATCGGTTGCTATGGGCAACAAAGTGAGTTTTAGACCTAGACAGTTTTCATACATGTGGCCCAAAGTGTATTTAAAACCGAACTTTTACTATAACCTGGTTAAAAAATAAGCATAAATATGAAAAAATAAGTGATAAGTGACCATTTAGTTGAAACAGGTAGACACAGCTGAAGAGTAGATATGAAGCAGGTGTAGTTGAAGGCTGGGATGGAGGGGGAAACAAGAAAAAAATCAATACATCCTATTAAATCCCTACTTGGCCTATGTTTACCCTAGTGGTCCAAATAGAACACAGGGTAACCGCCCCGAAAAGAGAGACCCCGTCACCAACCAGTACCCTGCACACACTAACACCTATGCTAAACACATAGCAATGTTTCGTCCCGACATGTTTCTGCACTGATTCCAATGCTCATCAGGGGACTTGGAGAAAAACGGACAGAAAGGACAAAAAAGAGTCCAAGCTATCCAGCCAAATGGAGAAATTGAAAACTATAGACGTATGGCCAGAGAAATGGAGATGGCGTGTGGCACTAACTCCAAATATGGTGTTCCTGTCTCATATTCTACACTCATCTAAAGCAATGTGGAACTAGCAAGGCAGCCCCCATACATGTCACCCAAAATGCCCTTTCGATGTCCAATATTTTGATTTTTGCAGGATCTCATAAGCATATCTGTATAACCAGAGCCCCAGTATATCTGTACTTGACTGGGCAACCGGTCCAAAATCAGCTGACTCCCAATAAAGCCACTAGAGCCATAGCTTGGCTGTGGTAAAGATTAAGGGCGACATGTCCGAAAACTGGCGGCGGCGCCGCGGCAGTTTTTAGGCGCATTTAATCAGTGTAAAATGCGCCTGAAATTACAATCCTTTCAAAAATCTGCTGTCTGGTCTACCTTGCATAGTAAACTCAATGTGCCTAAAAGGGCGCATTGCGCAATTGCGGCACCTAGCGTATGATTGGTAGTGTCTGTAATGCGCCTATCGAGGTACACTGCGTAACGGAGGTGCATAACGTATCATTACTAGTTTATGTAAAGCGTCTCGATAAGTGCATTGTGTTATGGAGGCGCACAGCGTATCATTGCTACTATAATTATTGCGTCTTTTTCGACGCATTACAATGTTTCATGCCCAGTGTATAAGGTGTCTAGTTTTAGTATATATCAGTTCATTGATATGGAGAATATGGCATCAAGATTATTTTTGGTTCAAAATAGACCAAAAAAATGGGGCTTGCGTGTTGGGACATGTCACCCTAAGTTTATTGCCATAACCCTGTATCTAAATACCTAAATACCCTGATCAAAACAAAGTGGCTTTTTGGCAGCAATCTGGGATTTAGCAAACAGGGCACATGCCCCATTTTCTACTCCCCATTTTTGCTTCTGAATGGCCCTACGGACATTGTAGGCGACTATTGCAATGCAAGGCACTAATTGACGTCTATGGGCCATTTCTGCATGCTTCTTTTTGGGTGCTTTCACACAGCCCAGTTTTTTTAACCAATTAAGCTGCCCTTATTACCAGCAGCTTCTTCCAGTTGTCTAAATTGTTCAGAAAGGTGTTTCAAGTAAATAATCAATGACTGTGTGTGAAGCCTTGTGAATACAAACACACTGATTGATTACTTACTTTGCAAATAGTTTAGAGAAGTGAAAGAAGCTTGCTGGTAATAAAGGCAGTTTAATTGGAGCGCGGCACTTTGTAATGCGCCTGAGATCGGGGGGCGTGGGGAAGGCGGGGCGCACTAGAACCATACGAAGCTACACATTTATAGCTTCAGTACGGCAAATCCCGGCCCATTACTGCTGGAACAGGTGGAGCACTTTAAAAGTGGTTTACCTGAGCCTGAAGTGTCACTTTGTAGCTAGAAAGCGCTAAATCTATGACCCGCAGTAGAACAGGTTCATAGATTCAGGCGCATTCTACGCTACTAATGCGTGCAAAAAAATGGTGCCTGGGCACCAAAAATCATACATGTCACCTTATGAGTCAAATTGTAAACTCAACTCCGCCACATCTGTAGTAGAGGATCCCCACCCTGGACCTGATGCATCTCATATGTTAATGAAACCATGCTAAGCTGAGGGTTGTCTCATTTACCACCCACAAAAGACGCTGGGAGTGACAAATGGCAGTTATTACCGGTATATACATATAATGTATATCAGTAATTGCTGCAAGTAGAGGGGATGGGGGGCATATTATAAATTGCTTTATTACATTCGTGATTGATTCAGCTAAGTTATGCATCGTATATAGGTCCTCACTCCAAAAACGTCAGGGCCCAGGATGTTGCAATCTACAGTCTTGTACAGCCAGACAGTCAAGTCTCTCATTTTCTGCTGCATATGAACAGAGCTGCTTTGCATCAATGTGATATAAGAGCATTAAATCAAATCTATGACAATCATATATTTATGCTGCTGACAATAATGCAACAGCTCCAAAGTGGAAGATGTCATTGCCCAGCATGAGAGTGAATTATGGGAACCCTGGACCGGCCTCCGGTAACAAACAAGACACAATGTGGGTTGACGAACTGTCAGTTCACATGTCAAAAAGCAATTGATATATATTAATATAAAGTCAAGCAATTGAAGGCCAGGGAGCACATAGCAAATACCGTTTGTAATTTAGCCATGCTCAATTCTGCCTCTATGATAAGAGCTGACATATCTTAAATGAAAATGTACTAAGGAATAAAACTCAGAATGAGACACTGTGTCAGAGAAGATCTTTCCATAGCGGGCTGGAATGAAAATGCATATTGCTTGCTCACCAGACAATAAAGTATGTCATCGCCAAGGAAATACATTTCCGCACATAAACACTGTATTTCACTCTTCCGGTGCCGAAAACAAAATATACCGTCAATCAAAAGGTAAAAAAAAATGGCTGAAAAACCAATAAAATAAAGCCAATAAATCCGGGAAGATGAAATGTGGAAGCAGTCAAGGACGATAAAAAGAATAAAGATATATAGGGGTAATCCAGCATGGATCACAGAAAGTATGTACCCCCTATTGACACCCAGCCAAGAAGTTTTTAGTACTAAAGTTAGGTACTTATTAATTTTCTAATAAATCTTTAGAGAAGTCGTAGCTTGGTTTTTCTGATATATATTTTTTCCTACAGACATATGGCGACATGTATGAAGGAAGGTGCATCGAACCTCAATTTCTCATCTATTTTTCAGTGTATAATGCGCCTGATGTATGAAAGTGTTTTTTGTGCGTTCATAAATGGAGTCTAAAGTTCATCGCTCCTTGCCTGTGTGTTTGACGCATTACGTAACTTAAGCGCATTAGTAATGCACCAAACCTGTGTAAAGACTATAGATAGGCTGGAAATAAAAGAAGTCATTAGAATAGCATGTCAGTGACTAGAAACTATGGGACTGATCCTGCTTGGAGGATCACAGGTCCCAGCAATACCTGTGCTGTGCTGGCTCTTGCTGTATGTAGAATAAAGGGCGAGAGCAGCAAAAATACATTTCAAATTTAATGTAGTAAAAATCTAAAATATAAAAATCTGAACATCATCATCAGTAGGTTATTTAAGGATAAATTAGTTTTAGATTCTGTTACATTTAAATACATTTTAAAGGAGATATTTTTATATTTTTGGGATATTATATATTTTGATATTATTTTTATGTGATCAAAATTTTTATTAAATTTAAATAATTACATTTTATACAGTTTGATAATTATTAGAAATTACTTTTTTATTATTGCACTGGTGGAAGTTGAGAAATATTGCACATTTTTTACCCTAACAGCAAATCCAGCTCCACTGCGACTCCTCAGGCTCAGGCAGAGCACATTGGAATAGGTCTGCCTGTCCGAGCAGTAATGCGCCTAGTTTTGCCGAACCACATTCATATATGTGTCTAATATTACGAGTGTGGTGCGACGCCCCCAGAACACCCTTGCATGTTAAACGCATTAGAAAGTGTCTAACACATTCATTAGGTGCATTAGACATCGTAGCCAGCTCAGTTAGGTGCATTGTACGCCAGAATAAGGGTTAAAAAACCTTTCATACATGTCGCCCATAGAGTTAAAGGAAAACCTGTCAGGCCCATATGAGAGCAAGATATGATAGAGGGGGAAGAGTGGAGCTCAGCAATAAATAGATTTATGTGGTATGGTGCAGTAAATCCTGACAGGACTGCTTAAAGAGACAGTGATAGTCCCGGAGACCCGCCAACACAGGTTCCTTGACAGTCTGAATTTTAACAAATGCAAATCTCACCTTATGTTGCAGTTCTATTCAAATGTAGAGCCTACTGAGTATGGATCCATGCACGGAGTACTGTCGGCTACTTCCAGTGTACAAATTCCATCGTCCTTGTGCAAAAAAGGCTTGTGATCCAGCAGCGCTGTGAACATGGGCTCAATGGAGACTGAAACATGTAAGTTGGTCATCAGTATGTCATTTATCTCTAATATATTAAAGGGGTTTTATCGTTACAAAAGTCATGTCTCAGATTATGGGGACAGTAAAAATAGGCACTTTTGTAATTGGGTTGCATTACCTCAGTCACTTAGTTTAGAGATATGAGCTTCTCTGTAAATCTGTATTCTGTTTCTGCTGTTGCTCTGTTGCTGTCGGAAACGCCCCCTGGTCGATTCCCTAGACACGCCCCCTGCACTTTGATTGGCTGGCTGACATTTCATTCAGCCTATTGGGATACGCCCCTAGGCAGGAAACACCCCGGCCACGCCACCTGTGCGGTGATTGGCTGCTTGCACACTCTGTGTTTACTCCCCTCTGAGCTGTTAAAATCGATTGTGAAACACATCTATACACATCTCCCAGCTCTAGGTGAAGGATCTGGGCAATTACTGCCTGTTTAAAGGGCTTTTGCCAAGAGGTTGATTCACCTCCTCACAGGTCCAGTCCTTAAGCTGCTACTTGGAAAAGAGGGCATTCTGTTCCTCAGAACGAATGCAAGCCCTGCCTCCCTATGACGTCATCATCTGCAGTGTATAACATAAGGATTCAACACCGTGTCTGTATAAGTTGCTTGTGTGGTGCAGAGCTTAGGTGATCAGCTCTGCAAGACAGAGGTTAGGAGTTCAAGCCCCATCAGTAGTTTTTTTTTCTTTTATAAATTGTACACATATGTAAAGATATGAAAATAAATGTGTAGACAACTATAATTTTATTTATATACACACACAAAGCTACCCTATATAGTGTCCCATCCTCGCAGTAGTCACACCAAGCACTTCCAACATATGTGATACAATGCATATATTCTGGGGGATGAGACATGATATAGGGGAACTATGTATGTGTATATATATCATTATAGAGATTGACATATATATTTTAGGTCTCTCTACTTATGTGTAGAATTTAGGGGGGGGGGAATACTCTGTGAGGGGACTAGAACTCCAAACCCCTTCCTTGTAAAGCAAACACTATACCACTGCACTACCAGGCCAAGTTAGTTACAAGTTGAGCAGGTTCTTCTCTCAAAGCTGAGTGCTCCTTCCCCCCATTTTCACTCACATGTCACTGACAGCAAGCAGAGATCTTTACTTGAAGCTGACATTTGTCATTGTAGTTGAGTAAAGATCTCTGCCTGTTGTCAGTACAATTGGGTGAACACCACTAGAAGTGAAAGCTGCTGGCTTTCAGTGTAATTTGTGTGATAAGAGATATAACAGTGCTTGCTGGAGCTTGCCTCAAGGCTGCAGACATAATGACATAAGCATGCAGGAGGCTACAGAGCTGTTATATCCAGACAACTTCTGCATCCCCTGCTTTATAGAAAATGATGATGTCACAGTTCTTCAGTGAGGAGAGACACGCTCCTGGGAGGAGAGGACACGCCTGCTGACAGGAGAGACACGCCCCTGGATTTCAAACTCAATCTGAGAAAATTAACTGAACAGCCCTAACAGCTCAAACGATAACACTCCTTTAAGTTACTAATCAAATAAAAGTATTGGATTTTACATTAATGGATCACAAGGACATTTGGAGTCATCGACAGCTTGCCTTGCATCTGGCTCACCAGAGTACTCTGTGGAGTGGAAAGCCTTCGCTCTCTGCTACGCAGAAGCCTTTAACTGTAGGTGTGTCCAGAGGATGCACTTTCAGTTAGTCCCCAGTGCTGCCACCATCGCCAATCGCCAAGGTCTCAAGCCGATAGCTTAGTGAACGATATCAACTTGGGACCTGAACAATCGTTGGCGGCACCAGGGACTAACGTCCAGTGTACATCCTGTGCAATGTATGCAATCATGAACAGCTGTTTGAGGGTGCATTCTGCTGTGTGAGACGTGTGCACATTCGACCTTAAGAAGCCCAGATCCTGGATTTAAATGAGCAAGTGACAACATTGAGATCCATTGCCAACTTGAAAGTGAGTCTGCTGCTCCCTGAGCAAGCACTTGCTGGGGGGGGGGGTGGGGAGGGGTGGGGAAACATTGAGGGGGAGGGAAAAGTGGGAGATATGGGTGACAGGGCAGAAAAGTGGCAGGGATTTGTGTTGAGCGATTATTTTCGACCCAAAATTGAAATCGGCACCGGTATTTACGTTTTTTCGGGGTTTTTTGATTCCCCGATAATTTAGGTTAAAATCTGTGGATAATTTTATTAAAAAAACGCCCATTTTCGGCGCTTCCTGTCTTTTTTTGGGGGGCCAGCAAAAACGTTTTCCCGAATAGAGGGGGGTGAGTTGTTTTGTGCGCCCTCATGATGGGGTGTGTATGGTTGCGATTGGCTGGAAAAATCACATGACCTCGTTTTATTTAGAACAGCCCCTTCCCGTTCTGATTTAGTGTGTGGGCGGTTCATTGGGGTAGGACGTGCGCTTGCCTCTGTCCAAAAGCTCAGCAAACTGCTCAGCGAAATTATTCTTTTTTTTTCACGAGACAGCTTTTACTTTTTTTTGTGATCCCTTTGAACTTTGTTTGAAACGAGACTTGGGGGTTTTTTTGGTGTTTGGGCAGGAAAAATTTTAAAGGAGCTTCTCCCCCTGTAAAATCATGGGGGGGAAAAAGGGGGGGGAAAAAGGGGGGTGTTTTTTTCACTTTTGGTCGTCAAAACTTTTTTTGATAGAGCTACTTTTCGTTTTAAAAATTTTAATCCAGCAATTTTTAGTCACCAAAGGTGAATTTATAGGGGGCCAAAAAAAAAAACCGTTTTTATCCGTTTTTTCATTTCAGGGCCCGGTTTTTTTTTTTCACCCTTTTTGGGGCCCGTCAAACTTTGTTGATAGAGCTACTTTGCAGTTTAAAAATTTTAATCCGCAATTTTTGTAGTCCCCCAGGTGAATTGATTGGTTTCAAAAATTCCTTTTTTTATCCGTATACATTTCAGATGTTTTTTTTTTTTTCTTTGGCGCAGGCCAGCTATGTTGTTTGAGCCACCCTTTCAGTTAAAATTTTTTAATCCAGCAACTTTTGTTGTCACTAATGGTTTTACCCCGGGTTTTGGTGCCAAAAAAAACCTTTTATTATAGTTTACATTTTGACAGGTTTTTTTTTTTCACTTTTGGTCAGTCAAACTTTTTTTGAAGAGCTACTTTGAGTTTTAAAATTTTAAAACAGCAATTTTGTTTTGTCACCCCAGGTGAAATTTATAGGTGCCCAAAAATACCGTTTATTTATCCCGTTTTATTTTCGGGGGAGGTGTTTTTTTCAATTTTTTTTCAGTCAAACTTTTTTTGATAGAGCAAATTTGCAGTTTAAAATTTGAATCCCGCAATTTTGTAGTCACCCAGGTGAATTGATAGGTGCCAAAAAATACCTTTTTTTTTATCCGGGTTTTAAAATTTCAGATACCCGGGGTTTTTTTTACTTTGGGGCGGCCAGCTTTGTTGATTGAGGGCCCCCTTGCGTTAAATTTTTAATTCCCGCAAAATTTGTAGTACCAAGGTGTATGAAAAGGTGCCAAAAATAAACCCTTTTTTTATCTGTTTACATTTCGACAGGTGTTTTTTTTTTACTTTTGGGGAAGGGAAACTTTGTTGATAGAAATTCTTTGCAGTTAAATTTGAATACAGCCCAAATTTTGAGGGCACCACAGGGGGAATTGATAGGGGCCAAAATACCCTTTATTATCCGTTTTTACATTTCAGACAGGTGTTTTTTTTTACTTTTGGTTTAGTCAAGCTTTGTTGTTTGAGTACTTTGCAGTTTTAAAAATTTAAATTTTTCCCCCCCCGCAATTTTGTTGTCACCCCAGGGGGAATTGAAAAAGGGGCCAAAAAATTTTTTATTATTCCCAAAATTACAGATACGTGTTTTTTTTTTTTGGGGGACTACAGCTTTTTTCAAATTTAGGGGACCTTTCATTTAAATTTTAATACAGCAATTTTTTTGTCACCCCATGTGAATTGTTTGGTGCCAAAAAATACCTTTTATTATCCGAAAAAAAAACCAATTTTAAAATACATGTTTTTTCCCCTTTGGGCACTTCAGCTTTGTTATTTAGGCACCTTTTCACTTTAAAAAGGGGAATACAGCAATTTTGTAGTCACCACGGTGAAATTTAAAGGGGACAAAAAAAACCTTTTATTTTCCCAATACATTTCAGAAGTGTTTTTTCCTTTGGCGCAGGCCGCTTTTTTTGAAGATCTACTTTGCAGGGGAAAAATTTTAATACAGCAATTTTGTAGTCTCCACAGGTGAATTTTATAGGTGCCAAAAAAAAAACCTTTTATTATCCCGTTTTTCATTTTTTTTTAGATACATGTTTTTTTTATTTGGCGCAGGCCGCTTTGTTTTTTGAAACCACCTTGCAAATTAAATTTTTAAACCAGCAACTTTGTAGGGCAAAACAGGTGTTTTGATAGGGGCAAAAAATTTCTTTTTTTATCCGTAAAACATTTCAGACAGGTGTTTTTTTTTTACTTTTGGTTTAGTAAAGGGTTTTGTAAAAGTACTTTGCAGTTAAATTTAATACAGCCCATTTTGTGTACCACAGGTGAATTGATAGGTGCAAAAAAATACCCTTTTTTTATCCCCAATAAATTTCAGTACGGTTTTTTCACTTTGGGCACTACAGCTTTTTTCATTTAGGCACCTTGCCCCTTTTAAAAGTGAATTTCAGGCAATTTTTTTTAGTCACCCCAGGTGAATTGAAAGGTGACAAAAAAATTCCTTTTATTAAACCGAATTTCATTTCGATAAATGGTTTTTTTTTCCCTTTTGGGCGGCCAGCTTTTTTTTGATTTGATTTTTTCTTTGCAGTTAAATTGAAATTCAGCAATTTTTTTGGGAAAACCCCGGGGAATTGTAGGTGCCAAAAATTCCTTTTATTTTTTCCCGTTTTTAAAATTTCAAAATACATGTTTTTTTTTTACCCTTTTGGGGAAAGGCCGCTTTGTTGATTGAGCCACCCTTTCAGTTAAAATTTTAATCCAGCAACTTTGTTTTTCACCACAGGTGTACTGAAAAGGTGCAAAAAAAAAACCCTTTTTTTTATCCCTATACATTTCAGAAGGTTTTTTTTTTCCCCTTTTGGTCCGGGCAAGCTTTGTTAGAGAGTACTTTTTTCAGTTAAATTTGAAATACAGCAATTTTGTAGTCAAACCCAGGGGGAATTGATAGGTGCCCAAAATTTCCCTTTATTATCCGTTTTACATTTCAGACAGGGGGTTTTTTCCCCCTTTTTGGGAGTCAAGCTTTGTTGTTAAAAGGTACCTAGCACTTAAATTTTTAATTTCCCGCAATTTTTTTGTTTTTTGAGGGATTTGAGAAAGCTGTGATTTGGGGTCTTTTTTAAAAAGGGGGCTTTCCAAAACCCCTTCCCCTACCCTTTTCAAAATTTTTTTTTTTTCTGGGAAAATGGGCGAAATTCAAATTTGGGATGCGGCAAAAGGGGGGGTTGGAAAATGGAGGTTTGAGGTACGGGGGAAGGTGCTCCTTTCCCGTGCTGGCGACAACCGCATGCCAGTGGATCATTTAAATTTTTCAGGACCGTTTAGGCCTGTCATGCTGGGTCAAAGGGGCCCCCGTGAAACTCGTAACGAAAAGCGTCGCCCAAACTGTTCTTTAGTTTGGGTTAAAGCAACCTGATCCCCGCGTCCCTTTCCTCCTCGGTTTCCCCCCCATTTACGGCCAAAATGTCGTCATCGCACCTTTTTGATCCGTCCAAAATGAAGCGAAGGCAGCCCAAAGGGCAAATTTTTGTACCCCCCCACTTTTGGGTAATCCATTTTTTTGAAAAACCTCTTTTGGGGGACAAAAGCGGTTGGGGTTTAGAAGGCTTTTTAAAAGATCAAAGGCCAAAGATGATGATTTTTCGCTCTTTTCGCCCCGTTACTGATGCCATCAGGGGAGGGAAGGAAGCGGTAATCAGCAAAAAAATCCCGGGGGGGTCGGCCCAACCTTGCAGTCCCTCTTGCTTGTAAACCCGAGCTCCTGGAAAACAGATGTCAGGAAAGGAAACCCAAATCACCCGTGTTTTATGATGATGATGATAACGGGCATTGGGGCTTTCCCAAAGTGGGGCTTTTTTAGCGGGAAATTTTCCTTTCCGAAACGCTTCCTCACCCGGACGGGAGGAAGGACGAAAGGGGAGTGTCAAATAAGGGTCTCGTAAAAAAGGGATAGGGGGGGTGAGAAGGGCTGTGATTGATTTTCCCCCAGCCCGGTAGCGGGGAAAAAACCCCCTCCTCGCTTTTTCGCCGGGCAAAAAAGGCCCGGAAACCCCTCAAAAACCTGGGCCTTTTTTTGAGGGAAGCCCCTGATTTACCCAGGAAGGTTTATATGCCGCCTTTTCCGTAAACGCAAAAAGGAGAGGCCAAAAATTTAGGTGTTTAACCACCACCAAAAGGGTTTGTCAAAATGCACGAAAGCATGAGTTGAAATGGGGGACTTGGCCAAAAAAAGGGCCCAACCCAGCCGGGCCTCCAACCCTGTCACACCTTCTGTCTCCGCATCCTCCTCCTCCCCCACCACCCAAAGGGTTTCCCCAGCTTTCCCCTTTTTCTCAGAGTCTTTATCAGGGGATTCCCGCCTCCCCTTCAGCCTCCCCCGTCGCCCGGGGTACCAAGCACCCCCAGGGACCCTTTCCACCCCCTTTTCTTTCCCCCAGTTTACGACCTTTCACGCCGTTTCGCGGCCAAAACTAGCAGCCGCCTTCTGTCTTCCCGGTTTTTGGGAGCAGAAGGGAAAAACTTTTTTTCCCAAAACCTCCCAAAGCCAAAAACCTGAATGTCGGCCCTTGCCAGGCTTTTTGCCTTGGAAATGTTGGGGCCTTTTTGTTGGTGGACACAGATGGGTTTCGCCCCCGTCCAAAGGCCCTTTTCCCGCCCCCAAAATTTAGATGCCCAGCAGGCATTTCTTTGCCAGAAAAAAACCCTCCCCGCCCCGGCCAGCCACATGGGCATCAAAATTTCAACGCGCGTTGTCTGTTTTGTGTCCGGAAAAAAATCCATCTGACCACCCACACTTTGGAAATATTAAAAAACCAGCCAACCCCTATATTTTCTGTGACAGCCCCCTGGGTGAAACTGGGTGGATGTCTCTGGGGGTGAGGTGGCTTTTCAGGGGTCGGGCACGCTCTTCAAAAACGGGAGGGGTTTTTGCAGGGCTCTTTCACCCAAGGTCCCCTGGTGGGATCAAATGCCCCGAGAAAACCAGGGCCCTGTTGAAAAAATTTAAATTTGGGCTTGGAGGGGCCGTTCCACACAGAGGCAAA
>JAODAL010037619.1:0-40179 GCA_025379985.1 Phyllomedusa bahiana
CAACGGGAAAAAAATAAAAAGGTTCTACTAAAAAATAGAACTAAAATCAAAACATACGAATCGTAGTATTTTTCTTTCAGTATAATCCCTTAGCAACTTATTAGAACCAAAAAAGGGCACTGGCATATTTTTAAAAAGTGATAAACAATTGAAGGAAAAAACAGAACAAAGCCATTGTTTTCTTTCAAAAGGAGTAAAAAATTTAAGAGATGAACTAGTGATAACAGGAAAAAAATCCAAGAAAAAGTGGCAAAAATAATTCTTTTCCCCAAAGGTAATCATAGGTTTGGGGCAGTTGTTCTTTTTCCCAATATAGGGAAAACGAGCCCCCGGATTTTAAAAAGGGGTTTAGTATCACGTTTCAAGAAAAAAAATTTTTATCCGCATCTATTTGATTTTATCCATAGGGGTGTACAAGGGCTTCTTCTATATAGAAAAACAAAAGGGGGCACTTTTTAAAAAATAAGAAAAACATAGTATTCCCTTAAAACAGAAAAAGGAGCCCCAGATTTATTCAACAAATGAGTGAGGTCACAATATATACTCACTTTTAAAATTTAAGGTTTACAAAGGTTTTTTTTCCCCACCAATGGGGTAGATGACATACACACTCCTTCAGACTGAGGCTAAATGGATATTGAAAAGGGAAGCTCGGGGAAAATTGGATTAATTGTAAGATCTATCCTCTTTTTTGTAGTACTATCTCCCCCCTGTATTAAAAAAACAATAAATAGGTAGGTTATTTTAAAATTTAGGTTTTAAAACAATTTAAAGCAATTTTGTAATTTTAAATAATATTGTTTTTACATGTTTTGAGTATAGGGGCATGTACTATACCACGGGGAAATTAAAGGGCGTGAGTTTTGCCACTCCCGGTGAGGCGGAGAAATGCGGGTGAAGCGCAAAAAGCTGTCGCTCTAACCCAAAAGCATCCATTTGTGACCCCCCCACGGGGTTCGTGCTAATAAGAAGATGAAAGCCAATGGTGAGTGCCGTGTGTACTTTTTTCTATATTCCGTTGTATCTCCAAAGGGCTGTTTTGCTGACTCAACAGAGCCCCGAGCAAACGGAACATAATAGGGCGACACAAGAGTATGAATCTCGATGCTTTTACGCACTCTTACTTTGCTTCAAGTATTAAATCTCCACACTTTCCCAAAAATTCCAACCTTAATTACCTCATACAGTGAATGAAACTCATTGCATATTCAGGATCGTTAATATTCAAGATAATCTACTAATTCTATGAATTCGTTGTTCACGTATCACCCGACCAAATTCACTAACACTGAGCATCTCAATGAATCATCGCGAGCCACTCCACAATATATTTTAATTAGAGTTTTTGGAGGTCTCACGCACTATATCTTGCACTTCCCATGCTAGCCCAAAACCAAATTCGCAAACGTGGGTGCGACGGTTGGCGAGTTCCCATTGCGGTACCTGATACTTGAGGAACCATTGATCCCATGAATTTAAATCATTATGTTCCAAAACAAAACAAAGTGCTTGGCACACAGAATTCTACAGATTCCATTTTTAATGTCTTGACCATTAGAATTTTTATAATCGTTATGTCCATCTTGATGATTTTATCCTGTATAGAGTCTTAACACATCAATTGTGCAAGTCTACTTATTCAGATGAAACATTGATACTTTCCAAATTTTGCATCAAGTGCTTTTGTATCCATGACGAGTACTATAGGAACTATTTTAAGTAATGCTGTAAACAACATACCAAGTCTATACTAATATTGTATGACAGGGGTTCAGTAAATAGAACACCTGCAGTTCACTAATCGCCTTCTCCATTTCCCGGCGTAGAGGTCCTTTCTAGTTCTTCGATACCTTCGGAACACTAAGTACCAATTTGTTTTGATGGCTTAGAGGTAGTCAATTTCTTCTTCAACAATTTTTGGGATATAGATTACTAACTCTAATACCCTGTCTTGAGAGAAATTTTTTTCACACTTTTCATCCACATATCTTTCTAGCTGTGGCTCAGTTCTAGTCTACGATATGTGGCGTTTGATGCATTTAAGTGCAAATGCCTCTCCCATATAGTTTTCTTATGCACAATAAACACATAATTCCCGCCCTTGTCAGCGGGCTTTTTCTCTCTCTACCAAGATCATAATTACTTTTTCTAATCCAATTTAATGAATTTCTTTGTTCCTCCGATTTTAAATTAAAGGCACTTTAAAGTGATAAGTAAGACGCCTTTATATCTCTCCAATACTGCATTACTGAATAATCTTCAATTTGATGAGCCTCGGTAGACAAGGGGCGGAAAAAAGTAGACTGTATTGCAAATCTCCCCTTAAATTGTTCAAATTCTCCCCTGTTTTTAATAAAACTCTCGTTCTCTTTCATTGACATAAGGATCAGCACAAATCTCAAAGTCACAGTTTATCCTCTATGGCGAATATGCTAACCTTATAAAAAAATCAAAACCTATCTGTAGGAATAAACTGGTTCTCCATGGAACTCTAGTATGTTGTATCCTCACTGACATTTTTAAACAATCTTATATGGATTTAATCTTTTCTTATCAAGATATTAACTACTCAAATCGAGCTGGACCTGAACTACATGAATGGAAACCACAATAATCAACACCTCTAGATAATAACAAAGACTGCATGCATTCACTTATTGTATTCCTAAATATTAATAACATTGTCATATGACACATTCCTTAAATGTATCTACTTTTCACATAGTCCACAATGCTAATTTCTCCACGATAATTTGTTTTCCTCTTGCTCCCCCGTTCCGACTGGTAGCTCTCCTCTTAGATTCTACCTTTCCTCTCCTCGTCTTATTTCTCTGTAGTTTTTTGACGTGTCACTCCATTATCCACACCTCTGTTTCACTAACTCGTCTTGAGCATTAGGGGCTGCTCATACCGGGTACTTGAAATCAAACCCGAATCCTGGTAGTTCCAGCATTCAGATTGCTTTTTTTTATTTGCGATTCTTTATTGTCTCAAATTTTTCTTCCACCCCCGTGAGCGAATCGTATTATGGTTTGGTATTTTCCATATAAAGACTCTATGATTACTCATAGCCAAGTTTTGATCCCTTATAAACTGTCCTTTTTACGTCTTTAACTTCATTCTGTAAAGGGATAGTTTATTTTCCATTTTGAGCATATAAAGTTACTTCCACCTTCGCTCTGTCAGGCGAGTTAGTAAATTCAGAGCCTTTGCATTACTGAGATCGAGGTTGGCAAGTCTGGTCATAATCACATTTCCGATTTCTCCAATATAATTCTCACAGGTTTTAATGAATGTTGCAGGTGTGCTTCATTCCATTTGGACACAAACACCTTACCCTTGATATGCGATATTGGGTTTATATACGCGTAAACCTCTTGGAGTGCGTTTTACAGCTTCCCAAGTATATTTGGAGCGTGTCATAGGTCCAAAAAAGCTTAACTTCTTTCTCCGCCACAAATTCATAAGACGCAATTATCCAGCGATTTTCTACTTAAAACTTATCCTCATCCAAGATGTTACAGTATGAGAAGAATGCAAGAATAGGATTATAACTAAAGGCTATGCTGAAACCCACAGCTACAAATGCTTTACTTGCGCGTAAGATATCATCCAGCCTCCATATGTTTATGGCGCATAGTTTTGACCGAAAGTATGGACAGTTCATAAGATGAAGAGAAATAAAACTAGGAGAGAATTGACTATCTAGAACATTCTAAAAGAGCTACGAATCGTTAAAAGGGCAAGAGGATAACGGGTCTAATATTTCTCGAAGCTTTCAGAGAGCAACACGCGGAAAATAGAAAGATTTACTAAAAAAAGAACTGAACATCAAAACATACGATCGTATAGTTTTTTCATTTCAGTAAACATCTCTTGGCGAACTTATTAGAAGTCACTATAAAAAGGCACTGGCATATTGTTTTGCAAAGTGATATACAGTTAAAGGAAAAAACAGAACAAATGCCATTGATTTCCTTCAAAAGGAGTAAAATCTATCAGAGAATGAACATGAGTACAACCACAAATCCAAGAAAAGACGGGCTAAATAATTCTATACCCCAAGGTAATCATAGGTGTGGCGCGCGCGTGAGAGAGTTCTTTTTGCCAATATATGGATACGTATTCCGGAGTTTAAAATGGGTAGATCACGTTTCAGGTAAACAATTTATACCGTGGCAGGTCTGACTTTGTAGTGTATGCCATATGGTGTCATGTGGCTTCTTCTATATAGAAAAACGATAATGGGACTATTTAAAGATAAGAGTACCCAATGTATTCCCTTAAAATACAGGAGCACCGAGATTTATTCCACATGAGTGAGGTCCACAATAATGAAACGTCACATTTACAATTTGCAGTTTACAAAGGATTTTTTCTCCAGCCAATGGGTAGATAACGTACACATCTCCTTCAGACTGAGGCTAACATGGATAATGAAACACGTGAAGCTCTGGGGAGATTTGGATTGAATGATCGTAATGATCTACTCCTCTTTTTGTGTAGTATGCTAACTATCTACCCTGTAAATTGACACAGAGTCAATAATAAGGTACGTGGTTATTTTTAAATTAGGTTTTTAAAACAAGTTATAGCATTTTGTAATTATTAAATATATGAATTAGTTTTGTTACATGTTTCGAGTATAGGAGCGCGTGAGTGCGCGCGCGAG
The DNA here is from genome assembly GCA_025379985.1 of Phyllomedusa bahiana. Lineage (NCBI taxonomy): Eukaryota > Metazoa > Chordata > Amphibia > Anura > Hylidae > Phyllomedusa > Phyllomedusa bahiana. The sequence continues at coordinate 4,673 of JAODAL010037619.1, forward strand.
TGCGCGCGACGGAAGTTAAAGGGCGTGAGAGTTAAGCCCACTCCCGTGAGCGCCGAGATGAAGCGCGGGTGAAGCGCGAAACAGCTGTCGCTACTAACACGAAATGCATCCATTTGTGAGCCCCTCCACGGGATTGTGTGCTTAATAAAGAAGATGAAAGCCGAATGGTGAGTGCCGTGTGTACTTTTTTCTATATTCCGTTATACTTCTAATTATGACACCACTTCTGCACTGCTACAAAACATTAGTGATTACTTGTCAGTGGTCTCTAGCATAACATCTCTTTGAAACTGGATCTTTCAAAAACAAAGCTTCTTGTGTTTTCTTCATCTACTAAGGTACTTAAGGAACCTGGCGCGCGAGCGCGTGAGAGTGTGTTATCCGATCTGATGGCAAAATATAGTAGAGGACGAGAAACTGAGCTCTGTTTTTATTTAGGTTTATATGACTTGAAGCAGGCGTATAAAGCAGAGAAGATCCTGACTGGAGTCCTTAAGAGACAGTACAAGTCCTGCTGATCCCACCATGTAGTGATTGACAGCTTTCCCTGTATAGTGTGTTTACAGAGAAAATTTTAGTTCACTGTATGTGGGTGTGGCCATCAGTATTTTCAGGTTCACTTTTAAGCAGGGCTGCATTTACCAAAAGGTACTGGTGATCTGGTGTCAAGGATGGCACCTTACAGGGGCCAGCACTGTTTGATATAAAAAAAATTATATAGTGGGGGATCGGTACAAAGGCAGTTACATGAGCAGGTAGTCAGTTCAAAGAAATTAATGGTTTATTGAAAAGTCCACAAACTTGCAATGCAAAATACATACATAAACAAAAGAGAGCATATATTGCCGGCTTAACCACCTCGAGTGTAATCGCCGTTGTGCCTCAGTGCGCGCCAGCACTTCTTCGCCTTGCTTCTGATCGTTGCCCGAAATGCCGTGGTTCTCAGCTCCGCAAGGAAAGGCCGCCAGTCAACGCCCAGACATAATAGACATATACTCCATTGAAGGAGAAAAATTCCAGCGGGTAGAGCTTCCACGATTTTTATTCAGTATTCATCCACAGGTGACATTGGATAAAAACATAACACGCCAACGCGTTTCAAATCCCCACAGATTCTGTTCACAGCATAAAATACTTATGACTAACACACCAATATATATAGTTAAAAGACATACGTCATGTAATCACGTAATCCTGGGTGTTTCTCAAACATTAACCCTAGGATAACTAGCAAGGATTTAAACATAGGCAACTTACTAGACATATCATACATTTAATCTGTTCTTTTTTCGTACATTTATTGAGCGAGAGATTTCCCCCTGCCGAGAGAGCAGCGAGAGAGAGCATATTACTGTCAGTACTATGTTATATGGCTAATAAATGTATATAAGGGATTAATGAATGTATAAAAGATCATTACGTCTATTAAGTCCTAGCGCAACTTGTGTCACATATCATTTATCCATTAGCGCTGCAGGATCTCTTACTATTGTTTCCCAGTTGCCTCCCCGTAATGGTTTTGTTACCCTTTCTATAATTCCACATTTTAGGGTTCCAATTTTACCTTCATGCATCTCTATAAAGTGTCTTGTGGCCCCTGACATTTGTGTTTGTTTGTTACGTATACCTGCTAGGTGTTCTGCAACCCTCTGTTTGACTTTTCTAATAGTACTACCTATGTACATTAGATTACATTGTTTACACAGGATGTAATAAATTACATGGTCAGTTTCACAATTAACGTAATGTTTCAACCTAAACTGCCTTGTATTAGTGCTGTTTGAAAATACATTCCCTTTTATTACTAATGGGCACAAGGTACATCTACTTTTTGCACAGGGATAGAACCCTTTGTATTGTAACCAGGTTTTCTCTTTACTACTCACAAAGGTGCTTGGTGATACCTCATTAGCAAGCGTGATACCTCTTCTGGAAACACATTTAACTCCCTGCTCTACATACCCACTAAGAATTTCATCTTGCCGTAAAATTTGCAGGTTCTTAAAAAATATTTTTTTAATTTCATCATAATCATCACTATATTTGGTTGAAAATATGATGGACTTTTCTGAATTCAAACTATTTTTGCTATTTTTATAGCCTCTTCCTTTGTTCTTCTGTTTGTACAGTAAGGCATGTTGTGTGGTACATTTAATTTTATCAAAAGCTCCCTCCAACAGGTATGAGGGATATCCTCTCTCTCTCAACCTCCTATCTATCACTTCCTTTTCTACCAAAAAGTCACAGTCCCTAGAACACGCCCTTCTTGCTCTGGTATATTCTCTACTCGGGATTGCTGCAATTGTGTGTATGGGGTGGTTGCTTGATGCTTGTAGTAACGTGTTGCCACAGTGGGGTTTCCTAAATAACTTGGAAACTACTTCTGCTGTCTCCACATCCCCCTCTAATGCCAGGTCCAAGAAATTAATTTTTTCTTTATTAAACATGGACGTGAAACTTAGGTTGTGCTGATTATCATTCAGATAGTCCACGAACTTTGGGATGGATGCTACATCGCGACCCCACACCAACAGGAGGTCGTCGATGTAGCGCCCATACCATATGATACAATCATCATATGGGCTGTCACATCCATATATCGCTTGCTGTTCCCACCACCCCATATATAAGTTGGCGATTGTCGGTGAGGCTGATGCACCCATAGGTGCTCCTTCTACCTGCAGGAAAAAGGTATTGTCAAACCTAAAGTAGTTGTGTTCCAGCAGGAAGTTACACTCTGGATAATGAATATTTTCTCTTCATTACTAAGGTTTTCACTTCTACTCAAAAAGAATTCAATAGCTCTAATTGCCAAATGATGGGGTATAGTAGAATATAAATTCACTACGTCACAGGATAACCATGTGTAAAATGGATTCCATGGGAATTCCTGAAAGGCCTTCAAAACACTGGTGCTATCTTTGAGATAGCCTGGAAGTCTCTGGACTATCGGTTGGAGACAATTGTCCACCCAACTGCTTAGTTTTTCATTTAGCGATCCATTGCTTGACAGAATTGGCCATAGTTTCGGGGGGAATTGATTTTTATGGGTTTTCGGTGTTCCATAAAAGACAGGGATCATAGGATTTTTTTCAAACAAATAATTTTTATGTTTTTCTGTGAGGACCCCTAAGGTGACTCCCTCCTCTAATAATCTCTCCAATTTATTTGCGAAAGTTTTTGTTGGGTCACTTTCTAATCTCCTATATGTCTTGGTATCCTCCAATATCTCTAATACTAATTTTTTGTATAACCCTTCATCCATTACAACAATTTGACCCCCTTTATCTGACTTTTTAATAATGAGGTTTTTATTATTTTTTAAAGCTCTCAGTTCTTTCTTCTGATAATGAGTTAAATTATCTTTATTTTTATATTTTTTGTCTTTGTTCTTATCCTGCTTTTAATGTTCAGCTTTTTTAGATCCCTCTCCATAGACTCTTGGAAGGCATCTTGAGCCGTTACTCTTGCTTGTAAGGGGTAAAAAGATGGGTTAGAGAACCCGTGTCGTACACCTAAATCCTCAACTATTGTCTCCCCATCACCTTCCTCCTTTAAATCCTTCAATGTTTTCAATGCTCTCTGTTCTGAAAAGGTTAAGTTCTCAAATTCATTAACTTCCTCTCTTTCCCTCTCAACATGTTTATCCTTTTCTTCCCCATCACTATTTTCCCTAACAAAGTACCTCTTAACTGTTAATAATCTGGCGAACCGATTTACATCCAGGATTGTATCAAAGAGATCGAAATTTCTACTAGGGACAAAATTTAAGCCCTTATCAAGGACCTCAATTTGTCCTGCACTTAAAATCGTCGGTGTCCAAACTACCAAACTATTTGTGTCCTTTTCTATTAAATCCTCTTCCGGGCTGAGGTGTTCTTTTTTTGTTGTTGTTTCTTTGGATTTATGTTTGCGACCTCCTCTTTTTCTTCGTCGTTTTTTTGAACTTTCTGCTCCATTCTTATTACTACTTCTAGTATTCGATCTTCCCATATAGGATGCCTCTGAATCCGAGCCTCTGGAATCCGATCTAGTTTCGGACACATACGTATCCGAAAAATTTACACTGCGGTTTTGAGCTCGATACCTGTGTCTATTTTTCAGTATAGATCTTGGTGTTCTCTGTTTATCTTGGTTCCAGGTATATATTTGATTATTCTGGTAGTCTTAAATATTCCGGATCAGATGCATATATTTCTACCTGGTTTTGTATCTGTTTAATTTCTTCCTCTAATGTTCTCAATTTTTCACTTTCATGATCTACAATAAGATTCATAAGTTTTAAAGAGCATTCTGTCAGGATTTCATTCCATTTATCCAGAAATTGTTCCGCATATATTGTTATCCTAGGGTTAATGTTTGAGAAACACCCAGGATTACGTGATTACATGACGTATGTCTTTTAACTATATATATTGGTGTGTTAGTCATAAGTATTTTATGCTGTGAACAAGAATCCTGTGGGATTTGAAACGCGTTGGCGTGTTATGCTTTTTATCACTGTCCTGTGAATTGAATACTGAATAAAAATCGTGGAAGCTCTACCCGCTGGAATTTTTCTCCTTCAATGGAGTATATGTCTATAATGCAAAATACAGCTTCTCTTCAGCATGTAAGGCAACAGTGGTAAAATACCAAGTCCTTTCTTCAGGCAGGAAAATAAGCAAACATAAATGAGCCGTCTCACCGACTAGTATCTCAGTTCCTCAGGCCTACTCAGGTCCTCAGGCAGCACACAGCTTCTGATTTCAAGTCCAGAAACACACCTCCTGCTGACCTGAACCAACTGCCTTTTATCTGGCTGGTAAGGCCTGGGTTGGAATATTGGAGTGACCTTTCCCATCCAGGCTCTCTGACCGCTCCATATAAAACCCTACCAAGACTACAAAAGAAAAAAACTGCTCTGCTCATAATTGTTGCTGGCACCATACTAATGGGTTTTTTATATCACCGAGGCCAGCCACCTCGGTGATAAATACCTCCCATCTATGATGGTACCTCTGGCCCTTCTACATACCCATCCCCTCTGCCCAAAGTTGAGGGGTTGGGTACCTTCTATCACCATACAATGGATCTTACAAAGGACCTCTGCATTGCCATGCATTTTGCCCAGCCTGTATTCCACCGAAAACCTGAAATCTTGCAAGGCTAAGAACCACCGAGTTACCCGAGCATTGTTCCTCTTTATTTCCTGCATCCACTTCAAGGGAGCAATGTCTGACACTAGTTTAAACTTCTTCCCTAACAGGTAGTATCGCAGGGAGTATAAGGCCCACTTGATCGCTAGACACTCCTTTTCTATTATCGAATATTTTTTCTCACAGGGGGACGATTTTTGGCTGAAGTAAACTACTGGGTGTTTTCCCCATTAATCTCTTGGGACATGACAGCCCCCAGCCCCTCATCTGATGCATTGGTCTGACTTCTAGAGAAGCCAAGGGCTAATAGCACAGGTTGCTTACACAGGGCTAACTTCAACTCCTGAAAAGCCCATTCAGCTTCCGGGGACCACTTCACCATGGCCAATTTAGTGCCTTTAAGCCAGGGTCACTGGTCAGTCAGGGGCACTGCGATCTCTGCAAAGTTAGGGACAAACCTCCTAAAATAGCCAATAATCCCTAGGAAGGCCCTGACCTGCTTTTTGGTGAGAGGATGGGGCCAGTTCTGGATGGCCTCCACCTTGTTTATTTGTGTCGCCCCTCCCCACTATCTAGCCCAGGTACCTGGCTTCCTCCATCCCCATGGCACACTTGTTGGGGTTTACCGTAAACTCAGCCTCCTTTAACACATCCAGGACTGCTTGGACCTTATTCAGATGACTCTCCCAGTCTCGGCTATAGATGATTATGCCATCCAGATAGGCTGCTGCTTACTTCCTGTGGGGGCATAATATACTGCCCATGGCCTTTTGGAAAGTGGCAGGTGCACTCTGCAACCCAAAAGGCAAACGGACGTACTGATAAGACCCTTCAGGTGTGGAGAAGGCTGTCTTCTCCCTGGCTTCCTTGGATAAGGGGATTTGCCAGTACTCCTTAGTAAGGTCCAAGGTGGTGATGTACCGGGTCGGTCCTAACCTCTCGATTAGTTCATCTTCCCGAGGCATGGGGTAGGCATCAAACTTAAATACGTTGAACTTGTGGTAGTCGTTGCAAAACCTCCATTCCCCTTTTGGTTTTCATACCAACATTATCAGGCTAGACCACCCACTCTTGGACTCCTCTATCACCACCAAGTGTACCATCCTCTTGAACTCATTAGGACCTAAAAACAGGTCCTAATGAGGTAATTAATATTAGGTAATTAACATTACCCACTTTTTCAACCACCTCATACGGCTCCTGCCACCGAGCCAGGAATTTGCTTTCCACTGTTGGCACCAGGACAAGTACCCAATTCCCTGGTTTGAACTCCCTAATTCTGGCAGATCGATTGTAAACCCGGGATTGTGTTTCCTGTGCCTGCAGGAGATGTTCTTTTACTATGGGCATCACATTGAGCATTCTTTTCTGTATCTAGGCCACATGTTCTATCACATTTTTAAAGGGAGTGGTTTCACTCTCCCAGGTCTCCTTCACGATATCCAGCAAGCCCCCCTAGGTGCCGACCATACAATAACTCAAAGCGTGAGAATCCGGTGGAGGCTTGGGGAATTTCCTTGATAGAAAACAAAAGGTAGGGCAACAAGCAGTTCCAATCTCGAATGTTCCTCTACCACCTTTCTCAGCATAGCTTTTAAGGTTTTGTTAAACCTTTCCACCAACCCGTCTGTTTAGGGGTGATATACTGAGGTGCAAAATAGTTTAACCTTCAGGAACTTGCACAGATCCTTCATCACCCTAGACATAAATGGTGTCCCTTGGTCCATCAGGATCTTCTTAGGTAGACCCACTCCAGAAATTATAAAGAATAACTCTCATGCAATGGATTTGGATGAGGAATTTCCTAAGGGTATGGGTTCTGGGTATCTGGTCGCGTAGTCAACGACCACCAGAATGTATTGGTAGCCTTTCGCTGACTTCACCAGGGGCCCCACCAGCTCCCTCACAATTTATTCAAACGGAACTTCAATTATAGGTAACGGTACCAAGGGGCTATGAAAATGTGCAACAGGAGAGGTAACCTAGCACACTGGACAGGACTGACAAAAATCCCTGATTTTCCTAAAACACCCTGGCCAGAAAAACCTCTGTAACATACATTCCTGGGTTTTATCCATCCCTAGGTGACCACCCAACACATGAGAGCGAGCAAGTTCTAACACTATGCGTCTGTAGGGTCCAGGCACCAGTAGCTGTTCTATGACCTCATCCCTCACCTTGGTCACTCGGTACAAAAGCTTGTTATTCATTGCAAAATGGGGCTACCGCTCAACTGCCTCTGGCTCTTTGGGGACCCCATTTAACATGGTTACATTCGCTACTGCGCCTTCTGTGGTTTTCCAGTGAGTTAAGGGGCTAGGACTTCGGCCCACTGCTCTGGTAGTAACTTCTCCCGGTCAGCTACCCTCTCGAACACCATCAGGAAGGCCTCAACGTCATCTTGTGGCGTCATTTTCTGTAGCACTTGCCTTACGGACATCCTCGCATTGCAGCTCTCTCCGGTCATTGGGGCGGCCACCACCTCTCTGGCTCAGTCAGCACAGCCATCTGCCGGACAAGGAGTTTTTTGGTCTCCTGTTGAGCTCGCACAGTCTCCATGTGGGCTTGCTGCTGCTGTGCATTGGCCTGGACCAGGTGATTAACGAGCTCCTACATGCTGTCCGTCTGGCTTTTTAATCCTGTCGCTGCCTTGACCCAGGACATGCAGTCGTACTCTCAGGGTTGGTTGCCCACATCCGAGACACCAATTTGTGGGGAATCAGTACAAAGGCAGGCATATTCACAGAAATTAACGGTTTATTGAGAAGTCCACAACGCAAAATACAGCCTCTCTTCAGCATATAAGGCAACAGTGGTAAAATAACAAGTCCTTTCTTCAATCAGGAAAATAAGCAAACATAAATGAGCAGTAAGGAAAAATGTCAGCATATGGTTTTTTTTTCATGAGGCCAGCCCCTTGGAAAAAATAGCTCCCTTCCCCGGGAGGGGAGGAAGGGCAGGGGGGGGATTTTAAAGAGGGAATAGTGGGGGGGGGTTGCGGAAGTGAAAAATATATGTGGAACAGGGTTTATTTTAACCCCTTATGGTATGTTCACATGGCGTATTTGTGAGCGGTACTTTGGGGCGTAATTACGGTAAAATCATACCACACATTGAGGGGAAAGCGAATTGGGGCTGGCACCGAGCATTTTAGAAGTACTTCTAAAACACCCGGCGTATAGCGACGTGCACAGTATGCACCACTCTACACCAGCAATAAGCTGTGTGAACTCACCCTTAAACACTAAGCCTAAAAATGCCTTCTTGCATCTCTGTATTTTTTTCATTTGGAGAATAACCAGTTTATTGAATTTGTATGTCCTTTGAAGACTTTAGTCCATTGTTGTGTATGTAACACGGGTTTTTCCGTCTTTTTGTAATTTCTGCAGGAAAATTTTATTGCGGCTTTTTATCATATGGGGTTTTCCTGTCCCCCTTACTGGGTACAGGTTTTAGGGGCCATGTCGGAGTTTTCCGAAAGTTGTGCCTGTTTCCGGAAGATTCCAGAGGTGCGCACGGGACCGGGACGTGGGTGACGGAGAGGGGGGTACGTTTACTTTTTCCCTATATAAGGGTTTTGGTTTTATTTATTTTTTTTTATGATAAGGGTTGTGTTATACCTAAAATGTGTCAGATACAGCTGGGCTATTTTTATTTTGGGGGGACGCTGCTGTTTTTGCTACGTTTTTAATATGCATCAAAAAAAACCCTTTTGGGTTTTTTGGGTGTCATTATCACCCAATTTTGGTATCAACCCAAAAAAAAGTATACAGTATTAGGTATGCCCTAAAAATCCATCTTGATAAGTTGGATTTTCACGTGTAAACTCTCATCTGTTTTCTTTACTTGATGCTGTCATGTAACAGTATAGCTATACAGTAAAGTACTTTACATCTGAAAATACAGCACGGTTTTATTAAAAATGGCTGGCTTTAAAAGTAAAGCAAATACTTTTACCTCTTGAATCATCCCCTCCCTTCTCATAGATTGTAAACTCTTTCCAACATTGTCCTCACTCCCACTGGTTAAAATGTCAATTAGTTTGTAACTTTGTAATATCTGATTTAATCTATATTTCTACCCTCTGCATTTGTAAAGTGCTGCACAAAACATGGAAAGATTAATTATACTGAAAGTGGATACTAATCCTAAAAGGAGGCAGCTTTAGTTGGCCTCGTAGACCTGCACAGGGGGAACTGGCTCAGAGACGAAAGAAGACTAACAACTGGGCACGTGAAAGTGGTGAAAGGACAACGGTTTCTATTCTGGTTTTTGAAGTTTGGCGTACTAAGGATGGCATTCATTCAAATAGAAGGAAGTGTAAAGGAGGATAAACTTTATGCTTACTTTTCTAAATTATCCACCACTGTGGACCACCACATTCGCTGACAGTCGGAAGGGTTTAAACTTCAGCTGGGGAGGATTTTGTTGCCCCAGGTGGAAAATGCTGGACACTGATAGGGAGGTGCTTTTTGTGGTGGTGGTTGGGTGCCTTGTCATAGTGCTATGGGCATTGCTCTGAGGGTTGTGAAAACTATGTTCTTGATGCTATTGGGAGTCTGAAATTGTTCTGTGGGTAACAAGTCGGATGACTTTGTAGATGATGCTGGAGAGACCATTTTCTGGAGGACAAACTTCCAGCAGCTGTGCTTTAAAAATCAGCAAAGGCATTTAAACATATTTGTGATAAACATAAATATTCTCTAAATTAAAAATACAAAAAAACAATGTAGACAGACAAGATAGACCAAGCAGTATTTATCTGCCATCAATCTTCTATGTACGTAAGTAGCAGAGGTTAAGTAAACAGATAATGCACCATGATATTACAGAAAGTTATCTTAACTTTTTTAATGTTTTTCAATATATTCTGGAGTAATCTAAGACAGGTAACACGAATGGTATAATATTACCACAAAGTTAAACTTTGCATCATCTGTATCTATATTTCTAAGATATCAGTGAAGTGGTAATAGTAGCCTTAGATCTTGGATCTTTTTTTTGGGTTTTCTGCAGTAGTATTGGATGCCCAATATCATGAAAAGAACCTTAAAGGTTTGCCTCGCCAGGTCTGTAGAGTAACATGGCAGATAATGGTGAGCTGACCAGTTGTTTGGACCACTTTTGGGTTATGGCTAAAGAGTTTTAGTTATGGATCGTGGCCATAACTACCAGGGTAGCAGACATAACAGCTGCTACAGGGCCCAAGCCCTTAGAGGGTAGGTGCCCTAGGCTTTAAGCCAACCAGGCACCAGCCCACAGTGCTGAAGTGGGCGTCGTAATGAGGTCACATCATTGCATCGCCTGCGCTGAGCACAGAGACTGGCCGGGAACTCGTCGCATCGTGGGAGCGTGGAAAGAGATAAGTAAACTATTTCTTCTTTTATAAGATAAATAAATACCCTATATGGGGCCTCTATAGCTGCCTAAACCTACTTATAACTGGTAACTTGATTCTAAGGGGCACAGGCCATAGTTGTAACACAAACTCCCCTCTAAGAGACTATGCCTCTAAGATGTGACCTGTATCCACTCTGCCACCTCTTGGAAGTTTGTACAGAGGAGGGTAGGCGCAGGGAGTAAAGTGCTGGAAAAATTAGGATTCTAAGAAATTTGTGTACAAATCTGCAGGAACGAGTGGTGTCTGGAAGAAATCATCATGGCAGTCTGGACTGAATGCAGAACAAAAAGTCAACAACTCATCAGAGAAACGTCACCTGTGAGTCACAAGAGGTAACTGCACTGTACGCACTCAAGTCAGCAGAGCCTGTGTACACTGTTATCTAGCACTATATGGTCACAGTATGGTGGTAATATATAGTCTGCAGAGCCTGTGTACAAGTATCACCCATAGAGATGGGCGAATTTCCCAAAATTCGTTTCGTTCACTTCGCCAAATTTCTCGGCAAAAAATAACTTCGTTCCGAATTACTTCAGCACGTATCACTAATAAAAAAACAGTCTATTTTCCGAGGCTTGCACAGAGCCTGCAGGGTGCTGTAGAACGGAGTGCCATGCTTAAAATGCAGAGGGAGCTTGTTTGTCCTTCATACAATGTTGGGTTTTAGTATACACGCCACATGAACTGCCGCCGCCTCTTAGAAACGCTTCACTATAAAATTCCCTGGGCAACTTAAGAGTGGCAAAACTGACCAAAAAAACTGAAGCCGGTAATGATGCCTGATAAAGTCCTGCCAGAGAAAGCCTGGAAAAAACCGATCTGAGAGCTCAGGTTTGCAACAATAGTGACAGAGAATGGAGGTGACGGCGCTAGCCACAGCAGCATGAAGGTCAGACAGTGGCCACAATGACTTCTGGAGGTGGCCAAAACAGGAATAGGTCACAGAGTGCACAATGGCACAGTGTGTAGGTCACGGGCAACAGCACATGAGGTCAGACAGTGGCACAAGGACATAGAGTGTAGTCACAGGCATCAGCCACAGCAGCAGCATGAGGTCAGACAGTGGGACAATGACACAGTGAGTAGTCACAGCAGCAGCCAACAGCAGCAACAAGAGGTCAGACGGTGGCACAATGACACAGTGTGAGGTCACGGCAGCATCCAGCCACAGGAGCAGCAAGCGGTCCGGCCGTGGCACAAGGACACAGTGTGTTGGTCACGGCAGCAGCAGCATGAGGTCAGCAAGGGCACAATGACATTCTTGAGGTGGCAAAAACATGAGGAGGCCACAGAGTGGGAACAATGACACAAGTGTGGAGGACAACGGTCAGCAGCCACAGCATCAGCAAGAGGACGACAGTGAGGCACAATGACACAGAGTGAGTCACGAGTCAGCATCCACATCCGCAGCAAGAGGTCAGACATTGGCACAATGACAGTGTGTATGTCACCGTCAGCAGCCACAGCATGCAGAATGAGGTCAGACAGTGACACAATGAAACCAGTGTGGAGTCACAGCATCAGCCACAGCAGCAGCAAGAGGTCAGACATCAGTGGCACAATGCACAGTGAGTGGAGGCACTGAAAAGCAGCCACAGCAGCTGCATGAGGTGAGGCAGTGGCACAAAGACATTCAGGAGGTGGCAAAAACAGGAGTAGGCCACATAGTGGGACAATGACAACAGTGTGTAGGCACGGCAGCAGCCACAGCAGCGAGCATGAGGTCAGACAGTTGGCACAATGACATTCGTGGAGGTGGCAAAACAGGAATAGGCACGAATGGGACAATGACACAGTGAGGAGGTCACGCAGCAGCCGACAGCAGCGCATGAGGGTCAGGCAGTGGCACAATGACATACTGAGGTGGCAAAAAACCGGAGTAGGCCACAGAGTGGGACAATGACACAGTGTGGAGGCACGGCAGCAGCCACACAGCAGCAAGATGTCATACATGGCACAAAGACACAGAGTGGAGGTCACAGCAGCAAGCCACAGCAGCAGCAAGAGGTCAGACAGTGGCACAATGACACAGTGGTGTAGGTCACAGGCAAGCAGCATCAGCATGAGGTCAGGCAGTGGCACAATGACAGTCTGGATGTGGCAAAAACAGGAGTAGGCACCAGAGTTGGACACAAGACACAAGTGTGATAGGTCTCGGGCAAGCAGCCACAGCACAGCATGAGGTCAGACAGTGGCATAATCACATTCTGGAGGGTGGCAAAAGCAGGAGTAGGCCACAGAGTGGGACAATGACACAGTGTGGAGGTCATCGCAGCAGCCACAGCAGCAGCATGAGGTCAGACAGTGCACAAAAGACACAGTGTGGGGTCACGGCAGCAGCCACAGCAGCAGCATGAGGTCAGACAGAGACACAATGACAGTTTGTAGTAAGGCATCAGCCACAGCACAGCATGAGTCAGACAGTGGCACAATGACATTCTGTACGTGGCAAAAACAGGAGTAGGCCACAGAGTGGGACAAGACACAGTGTGGTAAGGTCACGGCACAGCTCACAGCCGTCAGCAGAGGTCAGACAGTGCACATATGACCACAGTGTGGAGGTCACGGCAGCATCCAACAGCATCAGTATGAAGGTCAGACATGCACAATGAACATTCTGGAGGTGGCAAAAAACAGTAGCCACAGAGTGGGACAATGACACAAGTGTGGATGTCACGGCAGAAGCCACAGCAGCAGCATGTCAGCAGAGGCACCATGACATTCTGGAGGTGGCAAAAACAGGAGTAGCGCCACAGAGTGGGAAAATGACACAGTGTGGAGGTCACAGCAATCACAGCCACAGGCAGCAGCGATGAGGTCAGACCGTGGCCAATACACAATGTGGAGGTTGGGTGGCAATACCAGTCGCCGGAAAAAGAAGGATGTTGGCAGATGGAGAAACAGATCAGCATATGTGTGGCATCAGGCGGGTGGCGGCATCAGAAAAGTGGTTGAGGCAGGTAGTTTGAACCCAGACTCATTCTCACGAGTTTTGGGTGAGGACTTGGCTGATGTAGTCTGACGCCTAGGCATTGGTGTGTTGAAAGCCTGGCCGATCCACGCCTGACTCTCTTGACAAAGGGCAGTCTTCCACTTTTCCCGTGGATATTTTTGACGTTTTTTATCGACAAAGGAAATCGGAAAGGTTTTTATGGTAATCGAAATTTTTTCAGATCATGCGAAAATTTAAGTTAAAATCTGTGCATAACTATTAAGATCCGCCATTTTCGGCGCTTCCTGTCATTTTGGCGGCCACAAATCAGTTTACAAAATAGAGCAGGTGAGATGTGTGTGCACTCATGAGGGATGTGTATGGTTGCTTTGGGGCTGGAAAAATCCATGCCCCTCTTTTTAACATAAACAGCGTTTCCTGTTTCAGCCTCATGCTCTCAGTCTCAAGGATAGACCTCCGCTCTGCCTGGGCCAAACAGCTCGCGAAATTAGTCTATTTCGCACAGAGAAACCTCTACTATTAGCTGGATCCTTCCAATTTAGTTAGTTTAGAATTTGAACATTTATGTAGTTAGCTAAAAATTTTTAAAGCAGCATCTACCGCTGAAATTCCCGGCGGGGGGGGGGAAGGGGGGGCCCCCGCGGCGAACACAGACAAGATCTATCATAAAGAACACTGATAAATTTACCAAAACTTAGTGGAGACATTGAAAGGAATATCTTTTTTATTAACATTGCAATTTAAATATTTCCTGGATTTGGGCAGCCCAACTTAATTGATACAAAACATTTCAGTAAAAGCAGGGCCTTGTTAGGGGAAAACTCCACTTTTTTTTTTTTAAATATACTTTCAGATATTTTCATTTTAAATTTTACCCATTACACTTACTGTTGAATTCCACCTTGCATTTTAAATTTTCAATCCGCAACTTGAAATCGCACAGTTTTTTGTTGCCAAAAAAAACCGGGTTTTCATACGAAAACATAACGTTTCGTGTTTTTTGACTTTTGCGCCCCACTTGTTCATTGAGCAGCAACGACGTAAACTTTAAAAAAAATTCTAAAAAAAGTCACCACAGTGAATTTAAAGTGCAAAAAAAACCTTAAAATTTTACGAAAACATAACAGATACGTTTTTTGACTTTTCGAACCCAGCTTTGTTCATTGACGCAGCATCCCCCGAAATCTTAAAAGCAAATTTTAAGTCACCACGGGGAATTGAAAGGTGCAAAAAAAACCCGTGAAAAATACGAAAACAAAACAAACTTTTTTTGACTTTGCGCCCCAGCTTTTTTTCATTGACGCAGGATCCATAAACTTAAAACAGCAAATTCTATAGCACCACAGGTGAATTGAAAAGTCAAAAAAACCGTGTATTATACGAAAAAAAAACAATACGTTTTTTTGCACTTTTGCCCAGTCCAGATTTTGATAGACACCTTCAGTTAAAATTTTAATCCACAATTTTGTTTTGATTAGAGGGTTTGAGAAAAGCTGTGATTTTCCGTCTTTAATAAGAGACTTTCCAAACTATTCCCCTACCTTCTCAAATTTTATATTTCTGAACATGGGGGCAAATGCTGGGAAGCGAGCAAAAAGGGGTACACTTTGGGGGTAAGGTACGAAGAAGGTGCTCCTTCCATGCGGCACAACACGCACCCGAAACTCAGTTGCAGGGCCTCAGGCCTGTCATCGCTGGTCAGGGCCCCGTGAATCTAAAAAACGAACCGTCGCCAAATCTGCCCCTTCCCGGGGTTTTAAAGCAACCTGCATTAGCAGCTTACCTCCTCTTTTCCCCCCCAGTCAGGGCCCAAACAAATGTAAACACAGACTTTCAGCACCGCCCAACATAAGCAGCCCAAAAATGCCCAACCCTCGTGTACCCACCACGTGGATAACCCCATTTCTGAAGACCTCTTTGTTTGACAAAATGCGGTTGGGGTCAAAGGCATGTTAAAGATCAAGAGGTTTGATTTATTCTGTTTCGACCCCCAGTTTACTAAAGGGCCATCAGGGGGGTGAAGGAAGCCGGTCAATCGGCAAAAACCCCCGGGGTCGGCAAGGGCCTTGCAGGGGCCCCTTGTTTTTAACCCCGCAGTTTCGGGATCAGAAAGCAGGACGACCAAGTCACCTGGGGTTGATGATGTTTGATGTTTAGGGAAAATTGGGGATCCACCTGGTCTTTTCCGCAAAAATTTGCTTGCGAGCGTTTCATCATGGACGAGGAGGAAAAAACGAGGGGGGGGGTTGTCAATAAAAGGGTCCCCCCAAAAAAGGGGGAGAGGGCTGGCAGAAGTCCGCTAAAAGGGATTCCGCCGGGCCACGTCACCCGAAAACCCCCCGGCCCCTCGCTTATGGGCGTCAAAAAAATCCAGAACCTCTCAAGCCGGGGCCTTATTTAAGAAAGGGCCCCTGATTAAACCCCGGGCATGTCAATGCCGCCTTTCCCCTTAAAGGGCATAATTTAGGCAAACCTTAATTTTTAACCACCATAAACATGTCAAGTCACATGCAGCGAATGCATATTTTTAAATGGACGGAACACTTCCCAAAAAAAAGGACAGACCAAACCCCGGGGCCTCCCCCCAACGTCACATCCTCGTCTCCCCCCCCTCCTCCCCCAAAACCAAGGGGGGGGCGTTCCCCCATTTGCCCATTTCCCCTCCAAATAGGCCCATGATCGGGGATCACCCCGCTTCAGCCCCCCTCGCCCGGGCCCAAACCAGCCCCAAACCAAAGGGGACCCATCCTACCCCCTTCCCCTTTTCCCGGGCCAATTTTTGACGACCGGCACACCGAAACAGCGGCCGGGTCTAGCGGGCCGGGGCCTTCGTCTTCCGGGTTTTGGAAAAGAAAAACACTTTAACCCAAAACCTTTCCCAAAAGCCAAAAGCCTAAAAGCCCGGAAATTGCCAGGGTTTTTGGGCCTTTTGGAAATGCCTTTTTTCCGTCTGGGGGGACACAGAGGGGTTTTCCCCCAAACGTCAGGGCCCAGTCCCGGGCCAGGCTTTTTTTTTTTGCCAAAAAAAGCCATCCCTGGCCCTGGCCACCACGGGGTCACCCTAAAATTTCAAGCCTTTGTTGCATCTGGGGGCCCGGAAAAGCCCCATTTTAAACCACCGACACAGGGACTGGGTGGGCACGGCCCCAAAGGGCCGCTAAAACTCTAAAGACACTCACGGGTTTTGGGAAGCTGGGGGGGATGCCCTGGGGGAAACGGTGGCTCTAAAGACTCGACCCGCGTTTTTAAAAACCCGCGGGGATGGGCAGGGCCCCTTTCCCCCCCCAAAATTCCCTCTTTTGGAAACCCAACGTGCCCAGAGACCCCGGGCCGGTGTTGAAAAATTTAAACCCCTTTGGGGAGACCGTCCACACACATTTCCAGGGGGCTTTTGGAACGGCTCTCCGAAACCCAAACCCGGGACGCGGGCTGGGAACAAAAAACCCTTTGTGCCGGGCAAGGGGGTGTGTGAAAAACGGGCAAAATCTGCGGGCCCCCCTTTAAGTTTCGGTAGGCTGGAGCACATCCCTTGCCGGGCACATGTCATGAACTTTGCCCTCCATTAAAATTTTCTAAAGACTCCCCGGGGTCCTGGACTGCCTGCTGAAAAAGGCCGGGAGGTCTGAGTTCGCATTTTCCCCCATTCGCAACCCGCTTCGCCCCCCGGCTGCTTTTCCCACCCTCAGCCCGGCTCCCCGAAAAACCGGGTCTCATTGTTGACGGGGAAACAGGGCGGAATTCCCCCCCTTCCCATGCCCAAACCCAAATTGTGGGGCAGCGCAATGCCATTTACGCAGTACAAAAGTGACACAGGGCCTGACAAGCGGCGGTGCGGCCTCGGGGGTGTTAAAGGCCACCAAGAGGGGAAAGGCGGGTAAAAAGAGTTTCTGCACCATCCATGCCAGTTTTTGAAGAACCAAACCAAAAATGGCCCCAGTCCCGGCCCCGATCCCCTTTGGGTAAAGCTTTAGAAATTTTTGGTGATCTTAGTTTTTGGAACATCTTTGGGACACTCTGAAACATCAGGTCCCCCAGCGAGGGAAAGGGGGAGGGAACACAAAATGCAACACGGAGCCTTTCTCCCTAAAATCCAAAAAGGGCCCCCCAGTTTCTAAATTTTTATCCGCTTCATTAGGCATTGGTTCGGGGTCCAGAGCTAGTGAAAAAGGCGGCCCCTTTCAGCCCCTCAGGGTGCATCATTTTGGGGAAAGGGGGGCTTTTTTGAACCCTTGTGCCGGAGGAAGCGGGGGAGGGGGAGGAGGTATTCCTAGAAAAACCGACGTCCCTGCCCTTGGAAATTTTTGGTGGGGAATTTTGAGGAAATTTTGGGGGAAGATATTTTGGCTAGGGGCCCCTTAACCCAAGGCTTGGAACAAAAGGGGCTCCATCTCTCCCCATAAAGTCTGGATGCTCCTTTTCCCTCCAACATGATCCCGCCTTTAAGGCCTTTCAAAAGGGAAAAACATTTACTGGGGGGGCCACCCCCTGGACCCCCGGGGGTACAAAACAAAATTTCAGCATTTTCCCCTTCCCCCCAAACCCCAAAAAAGTAAAAATGCAGGAAAGGGAGACCTTTTTGCTGATTGATAAACTGGAAAACATTTTGTTGCGTCTTTTCACTTTCCCTTCAAATGTCACGGGGGAACAACGCCAGCACAGTGAACACAGAAAAGATTTGCCAATTTAGCCTTTGCGGGCGGGCGGGCGGAAAGCGGGCGGGCAAGGGGGCAAACCTATTTTGGGGGGACCTCTGGCAATCTTTATTTACCCCCCTCCCCAAAACGCTTTGCAATCAGCCACACAAACCAAACACCCACAACCAGCTTAAGATCTTTGGTGCACAAAAACTATTTTGCGTCTAAACCCCAACCGAGGGTTTTTTGAATGGGGTTTCCGGACCCAATAGACTTCTGGATCCAAAATGGAGGGAAATTGGGCCCACTGGCTCGCCACGCCAAAAGAGGTTTTGTCCTGCCCATCCCCAGCGTCAATTTTTGGGGGGGCAACCCTTCAGCACACCAAAGGAGCCCATTACAGACAAAAACGCATCCGCTTTCCACAGATAATGTGGATCGTTGGACTTTTCATCAAGATGAATCAGGCATGGATCTCTGATGAGGGTTTGGGGCCCCCAAAATTGCCGAGGTTTACCGATTTTGTTGCTGGTCTACTTTTTACATTCCTCCCAAAAAAGAAAATGGGGCCCCTTGAAAAACTTTTTTTTAAAAATGAAAACATTTTTTCAAAAATTTTAAATTTTCAAATTTCCCCCCAGTTTTTAAATTTTTCGGTTTTTTCGGGGAGGAGACAAAAGCCCCCAAGGGGTTTATGAAAAAACCATATTCCAAATTTCTCCACTTTTAACTTTAAATTTTTTACATTTTCAAAAGGGTTTTTGGGTGATGTTGCCTCACCTTTTTAACAGTGGCTGAGAAGTCATTTTTTAAATTTTTTTGGGGGCAATTTTTTTGGGGAGAAAACGCAATTTAAACATGGGCCCTTTTTGGGAAAAGAAATGTGGCCCTTTTAAAGTGGGATTTCTTTCCCTTTAAAATTTTTAAAAATTTTGGGTGAGAAGGGCCCCAATTTTTTAATTTTTTGGTTTCAGTTGCTGTTAGATAAAGCTATAATCAAAGGGGCCCTTTTGGAAAAATAAATGGGCTTCTAAGTGGGATTTCTCCCTCAAAAATTTAAACCCGTTGGGTGGAAGTCATTTTTTAAAAATTTTTTGGGGGGCCCTGTTCTGGAGATACAGCAATAATAAAAGGGGCTTTTGGAAAAAGAAAAAGGGCTTTCCCAATGGCATTTCCTCCCCCAAAAATTTTTTTAAAATTTGGGTGAGAAGTCATTTTTTTTTAAAAATTTTTTTGGGTTTATGCTGCTTTGAAAAGCAAACAAATACAACAGGTCCAATTTTAAAAAAAAGTTTTTTTTTAATAGACATTTGTTCTTCACAAAATTTTCCCAAAGGGGTCATTTGGGGCCCGTTTTTTGAATTTTTTTTGGGGGCCCTTTTTTTCTGTGAACCCTGCAGCTAACTACAGGGCCTATTTTAAAAAAAATTTTGTTTTTTTAAAAAGACATTTGGGTTTTTCCAAAAAAAGGGGGCAAGATGGCTCAAGGTGATGGGGGCTGACCGAAACAAAGGAAAAGGGAAAGGCCCCTGTTAATGGACACATATTCAAAATTAAATTTTTTTTTGCAAGGGTTTTTAATACAATTAAAAAAGAGAAACAAAACATTGGGGGGATTTTTCCCTCCAAAATTTTAAAAAAGGTTTTTTTTAAAAATTTAAAATACAAAAAAAGCATTACAAAAAAGCTGTTTAAAAAAAATTTCCCCGAATTTTACAAAGGGGGGTACAGGGAAAAACTTGACCAGATTGGGAGGTTTTTTCAAAGGCTGGAGTATGGAGCAAGGACAAGAACAAATTTCAGAGGGCCAAATTTCCCCAGCACGTTGAGTAAAAAAAGAAAAAAATTTCCAAGATAAAAAGGGAAAACCCGGGTGTAACAGGGGGCGTTAAAACCCCCAGTTTTCCCCAAATGGGAAAATCAATTTGGCCCCCACTCATACGGAGGGCAAGCGCTCCCCCCGGGAATTTAACCTTTTGTACTGAGGAAGGCTGGAGTTCTCCCACTTCCCCCTTCCGCCCCCTCAGCTTCAGCACGAAAATTTTCGTTGGGTGCGTCATCAGGGGGATTTTTTAAACCCGCTTTTTTAATAATGACAAAGGCCAGCCCCGGGCTCTCCCCCGCAACCCCCTGTAAACCCCCGGCCCTTTGGGGCTGCCCGTGCCCCCGACAGGTATAACAATGGGCCATGAACTAAAAAGGTTTGGGTTGGGAAAAACTCCTTTTTCCGGGACTTTTTAAAAATTTTGGGGGGTCCAAAGCAGGTTTTTGGGGGCCCGCTGTGGGCCCCGGACAGGTAAAGTTCCCAAAGTTTCCCCCTTTAAAAAAAAAAAAGGGGGTTGAAAGACTCCCCTTTTTTCCCGGGACTTTTTTTAAAACTGGGGGTTATCAGGTTTGGGGGTCATGCTGTGGGCCCCGGACCCGGGATAGTCAATTTTCCAGTGAAACTAAAATGGTGGGGTTTAAAGACCCCCTTTTTCCGGGACTTTTTTAAATTGTTTGGGGGTCCCTGCAGGGTTTTTTTGGGTCATGCTGTGGGCCCAGGGCCCGGTAAAAGTCAAAGTCCATTTTAAATAAAATGGTGGTTTAAAACTTTTCCCTTTTTTCCCCACTTTTTTAAATGTGGGGGGTTTATGCAGGTTTTTGGGGTCATGCTGCGTTTTCCCGGACAGGGATAATTTAATGTCCCCGTTCAAAATAAAAAAGATGGTTTCCCTTTTCATACCTTTCCCCTGGCCCTTTTTTAATTTGTGGGTGATGCAGGTTTAAGGGCATGCGTGGTTAAAAAGACAGGGGTAGTGAATGGGGGTTTACTTTTTTTCTGTGGCTTTTAAAAGCCTAAGTGTTGTGCCAAGAAGTAGCAGGTATCCAATTTTTACTGTTGTTGGGTGGGGAATTCCCCGCTTCTCCAGCCCTGTTTTTTTTTTAAGAATGAAGGTGGTTTTGCTCTCCCCCTAGACTTTAATGGTCTCCGGGGATGATCACTACCCACTAAACCCCAAAACCTTATCGATGGGGCCGACAAACGACTATCGATGTTTGATAGCCAACCTTTAATCGCTCAACACTACCCTGGACCCAAGGGGAGGGTTTTCCTTGGGGGAACGATGGCCCCCCCCGCACTGAAACCCCCTCTGATGCCACACTACTGGCCGGGCAGGACAGCTTCTCCCTGCAAACTCGGCAAGTTGTGGCCACACATCCAGTTTGGCTGCCCAGTAGTCCAGTGGATCTTCTAACTGGGGTGGCAGAGTGCTGTCCAAGTAGGCCACCACCTGTTGGTTCAGGGACTGCTCCATGTCCTGCTGCTACTGCTGCTGGCGACTACCCTCCTCACTAGGCGGGTGAAGGAAGCTGCTCATCAGTGACTCCAGACTTAGGTTACTGCTGATGGAGCTGGTACTGCTCCTACCCCCCACCTTTCCCCAGCAGCCGCGGCAGTAGTACGCGAGCGCAGAGGACCCCCCCGTACAGACCTGTCAGAGGAGGGACGATGCCGCACATAGGCAGCGGCCAACTGATTACGGAGGATTTCCCTATAGTATTTGAGTTTGTCCTCCCTCTCAATAGCTGGGAAAAAGGCTCCCATTTTGGACCGGTAGCGAGGGTCCAATAGGGTGGAGAGCCAGAAGTCATCCCTCTGCCGGATGCTGACTATTCGGCTGTCACTAGCCAGGCAAATAAGCATGCTGCGGGCCATCTGCACAAGTGACTCCGAGGGGCTCCCTGCCTCCATTTCCACTGTATACTGCCACGGTACTTGGGGGTCATCTGCCTCGTCTTCCTCATCTCCATCCACCTCCTCCAGCTGCTCCTGCTCCTCCTCTCTTGTCACCTGGGTAGAAAATCCACTCATTTCACCAGACAATGCTTCTGCTCCAATGTCCTCCTCATCCTCCTCCATTTCAGTTCCCACCGGACTCATGTGGCCACGAGATGTAGTCGCCACGTCTCCAGTCCCCTGCCCAGACAGATTTTTCAGCATCTGTTCCAGGACATGAAGCAGTGGAATGACATTATTAATCCCGTAGTCCTGGCGACTGACAAATATCGTCGCCTCCTCGAATGGCCTCAACAAACGGCAGGTGTCACGCATGAGCTGCCACTGGCTGACATCAAAGTTACACAGGGGAGTACTTCTGTCTGCCTAGATCATCAAAAAATCGTTAATGGCCTTTCTCATACAGTCGGTCCAACATGTGCAGGCTGGAATTCCAGCGGGTGGAAACATCGCATATCAGAGTGTGTTGGGGGAGGCCGTTTTGCCGCTGCAACCCGAGGAGGGTGTTCCTGGCTTTGTACGAATGGATAAAGTGCATGCACAGTTTTCTGGCCATTTTCAGAATGTTCTGAAGATCGGTGGAAGACTTCAGGAACCTTTTCACAACCAGATTGAACACTTGCGCCGTGCAGGGCGCATGGACCATCCCTCCTTGGTGCAGCGCGGACACCATGTTTCTCCCATTGTCCGTCACCAGGTTCCGATTTGCTGTTGGCGCGGAGAAAGCCACACATCGATTTCTTGCTGCATGACGCGGAGCAGTTCCTCCCCTGTGTGACTTCGTTCGCCGAGGCAAGCCAGGTGTAGAACTGCGTGACACCGCTGTGCCTACACATGTGGTATGATGGAGCAGTACTTGTGGAGGCTGAGATGGTGTGGTGGTGGTGGAGGAGGAGGAGGCGGACATTGGCGCAGGAGCAGCAGTTTGACAACGTGGAGGAGAAAGCGGCGTCTCCTGTCCAAGTTGTTGGTGTGCCTGGGCCGGAAGCACATTCACCCAGTGGGCCGTAAAGGACATGTACTGGCCCTGACCGTAGTTAGAGTTCCAGACGTCCGTGCTGCCGTGCACCTTGGAACAAACCGATAAGCTTAAGGACTGGCCCACCTTCTGTTCTACATATTTATGAAGTGCTGGTACTGCCTTTTTGGAAAAGAAATTACGGCTTGGAACTCTCCATCTCGGCTCGGCACAAGCCATTAGCTCTCTGAATGGTGCAGAGTCCACCATTTGGAAAGGGAGGGACTGCAGTACCAACAACTTGGACAGGAGCACGGTCAGCTGCTGCACCTTAGGATGGTTGGACGCATACTGTTGTCTCTTTGCAATCGCCTCGCTGAACGACTGCTGGCGCCATGAGTAGCGAGGAGCAGGAGCATCTGGACCGGGAGATGATGTCAAAGAGAAACAGCTCCCTTCTGCAGAGGTGGTGGAGCCTTGACTGGCTGCAATGGCATGCGTGCCACTGGGCGCTGCTGCTGCTGCTGTTGCTGCGGCGGCAGGATGGACCACAAGATCTGAGCCACGTTTCTCCCAGGCCACCGGATGGTGACGCTGCATGTGTTGACGCAGGGCCGTGGTGCCAACGTTAGCTCCCTGACCACGCTTCACTTTCTGCTTACAGATTCTACATATACCCATATTCGGCTCCTCCGGTGTCTTAGCAAAGAACTGCCACACTGCCGAGTATCGGATTTTACCGCCAAACGCACCGCACTGAGTGACTACTGCCGCCGCTGCCTCCTGCTGAGTCCCCTGTGCCGCTACTTTCTTGGACCTGTGAAGCGGGTTTTATTACCCCGTGGCCGCTTGGCTCCCGACCTCACACTGCTGCTATCCTGCTGACTCACGGCCACACGACCCACTTGCTGGCTGCGCCGCTGCCTGACGCGCAAGCTGACGCCCTCTTCTCCTGACGATGATGAAGCCCTTGCCTCACCTGGCTCCCAAGTGTGGTCGGCTACATCTTCATCTATTTGTGTTTCATTGTCACTGCTGTCCTCATCACCGGTCTTGGTATGCAGAGGCTGACCCCTCACAACATGACCTCCCATGCCACTCTCAACATGGGCCATGCCAACTAAAGGTTGTGTCTGACGTTCCCACCGACTCTTGGCTGGGGTTGTCAGATGTCATCTGGGAGGAAGTGGATGACCTAGTCAACCAATCAAGAACCATTGGGTTGCTAGTCAGTACACGGCCGCTAGATGACAGCGGCAGTTGTGGCCTCACCGAGTGACCCCTGCTGCGACGTCCCCTTGCTGTGCTGCGACCTGCTCCAGGAATGTTTGTGCCTCTGCCACTCGCAGGTGAAGAGCCTGCCACCTCTCTGTCTGACATACTGTTTGTTCTAAAATGTACAGACACTGTTTTATGAAGATATCTGTATATGATAAATACACACCCTGTATTTGACGGCAAATGAACCCACTAAGAAGCTTGGGTAACCCTTGGATAAAAATTGCGCTCCACAAATGGGCAGGAAAAATTTACTTGTATGTGCTGTTTAAAAACTCTGTGTATTTTACTGAATATAAAAGCACAAACAGGCATAATTAACATTCGGATATGAATTATGCTACAGAATTTCTTCTTTTACTGAGTACAACTGCAGAACAACGCTTAATTAACCCCTGGATGTAAATTGCGCCAAACAATTGGGCCACCACAAACTAGTAGCTTTGTAGCGTGTTACAATTGCGTGTTTTCTACGCCACACAACAAAAGATAAAAATCTAATTAACATAAGCAAGTGAATAATGAAACAGGAAAAATGTATATTTTTTGGAGTTGATAATGTTGGTTTCTAGGTGTCAGCACACCAGCATAACAACGCTTAATTAAACCCTGGATGTAAATTGCGCAAAAGAATTGAGCAACCACAAACTAGTAGCTTTGTAGCGTGTTACAATTGTGTGTTTTCTACGCCACACAACAAGAGATAAAATTGTAATTAACCTTCGCTTGTGAATTATGCTACAGGAAAAATGTATATATTTTGGCGTTGAAAATGACGGTTTCTTGGGTCGGCAGCAACCAGCAAAACAACGCTTTATTAACCCTGGATGTAAATTGCGCAATAGAATTTGAGCAAGCCAAAAATGGTGGTATTTGTATTGTAAAAACGCTGTTTCTTTAAATGAATACAACAGGAACTGGCTTAGATCCCACTTGGATATTGAATGTATATGCAGCTGCAGTGGACACACACTGGATTTCAGATCCAATACCCCAAAAAATCAGAAATAGAACATTAAGAGAACAGTCTCTGAGACAAGCTGAGACACCCCACAAAAATCGCTGTATAAAAATCAGTTCTTCAGTGAGAGCTATCACAATCAGCCGCGGCAGCACTTTCCCTGATCAGTATAGTGAGAGGAGTGTGAGCTCCCGGCGTCGCGCCCGGCAGGCTATGCCCTTCTTCCTCCCAGAGTGCTTTGCCCCATGTAGCGCCATGTGCTCGCAGCCATTTTATCAATCAAAAGCACACTTGTTCACCCAACCCCCCCAAAACTTCGACTTCGTTAGAAACCGAAGTTTTCCTAAAATTCAAACAAATTCCCTTGTTAGAATCGTTCGCCCATTCAAATCAACCCACTCTATGGTTTCTGTATGGTGGGAATATACAGCCTGTGTACTCTAGTATATACCACTATATAGTCACTGTATGGTGGTTATATATAGTCTGCAAATCCTGTGTACACTGGTATGTACCAATATATGGGCACTGTATGGAGGTAATATACAGTCTGCAGAGCCTGTGTACACTGGTATCTACCACTACATGGCAATAAATTGGTCTTTGTATATGATTTTTATTCAGAAATAGTAGGGGGGTATTTTTCAGTCACAGTGGTGGTAATTTGTGGTCGTGTTTGGGGATATAATCAGGCCCATATGTATTTACTGTATTGGTAAGTTGGTCTGGGTTTGTGGGATTTGTGGGGGTAAAGTAGATGGTATATCGGTGTGGGTCCCGTAAATGTTTGTGGTCAGGGAGGGGGCCCCATTTAAAAGTTTGCTATGGAGCCCAGGCTTCTCTAGTTACTCCCCTGTTATGGAGGTAGATTGCTCATGGACATTGGTCCAAGCTTCCAGCAGGGTGATAGAAGCTGAGTGTATTATTAGCTTTTAACGTCATTATTTTGTGGAGGTGTCAGCCTGAAGACCATCAAAGCTGAGTTGTTGGTGCCTAAATAGGTTGTGGAAGTTTGTTCAGAGTAGAGGTGGGTGTCCTGAGGTCTGAGGTGGGTTGAACCTGTTAAGTATTGCTCAAGCAGAGTCGGTGTATGAGCGCAGTGTAAACCAATAGTTGGGGGTACAACCTTGTTGGGTAGTAACACCCCCTCCTTTTTTGTAGCAATTTATTTTTTGTTCCACAAAGTTCTATCGCATTCAAGTTTTAGTGCCACCTAATGGGTAGTAACCACCAACTTTTTTGCCTGCTCTATAAACTGAAATTATCATGTTTCTGTACCAGTTCTTAGAAAGACAAAAGTAAATTTGCTGATCTCTCTATATATCTAGTTATATCTACTTGCCTAACCGCTATTCTCTGCAACTCTCTTCTTGCCCCCTCCGCAATCGGGTTTTCCCCGCCCCCTACACTCCACGGAAACTCCCTTAGTTAAATTCTAAATGACCTCCTAACAGAAAAAACCGGGGGTAACTACCCTTTTTTTTTGTTTCCCTTGGACTCCTGCAGATTTGACACTGTGGATCACCAATTTCCTCAGATCTCGCACCATTGGCCCCCCAGGACCCTCCCGCTTGGTTCTCGCCTACCTCTCTGACCGCTCCTTAAGTGTCTCTTTTTTGGGTTTTTCGCCCCTCCTCTCCTCTTCCCCCTTGCGTTGGGTTCCAGGGATCAGTTCTGGGCCCTCTCCTCTTTTTTTTGTACCAGCCCCCATTGGACAAACCTCAGTAGATTTGGCTTCCATCCCAATCTCTATCCCGGATGACACCCAATTATACACCCCCTCCCGTGCATCACCCCAGCCTTGTTACAAAACACCAGTGGACTGTCTGTCCCTGTCTCTGACATCTTTCTCTTCAATCTGAAACTAAACCTCACTAAACTGAACTTCTTGTCTTTCCCCATTAAAACCCAACCCCCCCCCCCCCTGCTATTTCTGTTTCTGTATTGGCCCCACCATTTCCCCTAGGAAAGCAGGCCCGCTGTCAAAGGGGTTTTATTTGATTTGATCTGACCTTCTGCCATATTCCAACCCCTTTGCCCGTCCTGTCACCTGCACCTCAAAATATCTCCAAAACCCGTCCATTTCTCACTTGGAAATACTCAAATTTCCATTATGCTCTTATTCTTTCTTTCTGGCCCTACAGCAACCCTTGCTTTCGGTCTCCCCTCTGCAAACTCTCCCCCCTCCAATTGTCCAGAATGCAGCGCCAGGCTTGTCTTTTTCTCCGCCCCTTACTGATGGCCCCTTTCCCTGTGTCGCACTGCCTGGTTTCCCCTCCCCGTACGGATACAGTATAAATCGCACTCTCACCCATAAAGCTCTCCCCAGAGCTCTCCCCCCCCTACATCTCCTCCCTAGACTCTGTCTACCGCCCTACCGTGCTCTCCGCTCTGCTGATATATAACTAAAATTTCCCCAAAACCCCCGAACCTCCATGCCCCCCCTACAAAAATTTCAACGTGCGGCACCAATTTCCCTTTGGTACAGGGGGGGCGATCGGCACATTCACAACCCTCACAGTTTTTAAAGGGCCCTGAAAATACATCTTCTCGGTCTGGCCCCACCAAAATCCCCAAAATTATCACACACATCTGTCACTCCCTGCATTGGGATCACAGGCACTTATCTTTTATATAGATGTACATTTTGGGTGGGGAGGGTTATCCATTTTTTTTTGTAAACCACCCCCTATTATGAAACATGGCCCGGACCATTGTAAACTTGGGGACTTCTTACCGTTGTTTTTCCCCATACACCCTAATAGTTGTAAGCTCCACGAGCAGGGCCCCACACCTTTTTGTTCATTTTTTAAGTATTTTAATGTGTAAAGATGTATGTTTACCCCTTTAATTTTTAAATGCTGCGGAAAATGTTGGCGCTATAGAAATAAAGATTATTATTATTACTATTATTATTTTTATTATTATTATTATATCTAACTGAGTTTGTATCATCATTTAAAGTGAATTAGCAAAGAAAAAAAGAATCTAAATCAGTGATAGGAGGTATATACTAAATACCAGAAACAATGATGTGCCACAGGCACCCTTAAACTCACTTCCACTGACTCTAAATTTTAATATATCATTAAAACTTCACTTTTATTACATAATATATTTTATAAAATAATTCCATATCAAATAAAATGCAACAAAAGCATGGTTACTATAGGCTGTAGGCTATGCTGAAGAGAAGGGGTTTCAGATCACATTTGAAAGTTTTAAAGGCGGATGAGAGTCTGGTGTGTTGTTATAGAGAGTTCCAAAATATGGTGGATGCATGGAAGAAATCTTGGAGACAGTGGTTTGAGGGGCTGACAAGAAAACAGAAAAGGATGTCATGTGAACATCCTGTGAATGTCCTGTGAGATTGTGAGATGGGAGGTATTGGGACATTAAAGCAGAAATGTATGGAGGAATAGGTTATAGTGAGCCTTGTATGTCATGATAAGAAACTGTAGCTAGTGGGCAATGAATAGCCAATGACAGGATTGGTAGAGGATGGATTCAGTTAATATTTTTCAGGTGGAGGTGACAAGAGGTGGTAAAGGCTTCTATGTGCGTTAAAAAGACGGGGGAAGTCAAAAAAAAATCCCGAGGCACGACTTTGGGGGCTGGGAAAGCGTGAAGCCATTCACTATGTGAGATAAATCAGATATAGAGGTCGAGTAATGGAGGAAAGATGATGAATTCTGTTTTCTCCATATTGAGTTTGAGACAGTGGGAGAAGAAGCTGGATATGGATGACCCGGAATCTTGAAAAGCAGAAAGTTATCAATTGGGCCAGAGATGTAGATTTGGGTGTCGTCAGCATACCCTGTTTCCCCGAAAATAAGACTCACCCGAAAATAAGACATAGTGCAAATTTTTTGGGTGCAATTAGAGCTTGGGTCTTAAGTGATGTTTGCATGAAATCACAAAAGTATATTAATACATGTTGTTTTTGTTAAAAAAATAAATGGGAATTTCTTGTTCTTTAAAAAAAAATAAGAATCCCTAAAAAAAAAGTCTTAGCTTGTCCTTAGGAGCAAAAGTTAATATAATACACTGTCTTATTTTTGGGGAAACAGGGTACAAGTAGTATGGAAGTATTGATGCCCTGAGTTTTTTCCAAGGACAAGGGCCAGATTTAGAAGTTAAAAAGGGCCAAACTGCCTCCTGGATCAATAACAGAACAGAGGACAAGGAGGGGGTAGATGGGAGATGCAGAATATTTCATTGGTGAGGAATCAAGAGATCTAGGAAAGTGCCAGGTTTGTGGTGCCAAGAAAAGAGAGAATTTGAAAGAGTGGTCAACTGAGTCAAAGGCAGAGGACAGATTTAGGAAGAGAAGCACAGAGTAGTGGTATATGGTTTTTGTTGTTATTAAATCATTGTTTGCTTGTAACTAGTGTTGAGCGATTGCATTGGCTCCTCGAGATCGATCCGAGTAGTCGATAGTCACGCTGGGCCGGCTATCGATAAGGTTTTTTCGATAGTGAGCATCATATGCGCTGATTACCATTAAAGTCTATGGGGAGCAACAACACCTTCATTATACACCCAAACAAGGCTGGAGAAGCTGAAATTAACAACCACAACAGTCAAAATGGATACGTCCTACATCTTAGGCAAACACTTAGGTTAGTAAAAGTCACTGAAAAAAAGTTCACAGACAACACATTTACTATAAGCCCTGTCTTGTACCCACATCCTGACCCTAAACCTGCATGCACCTACAAATTAAAAAGTGCATAAGCAGTTATGGATTTGAACCAACATTTAGACTTGAACTGGATCATTGAATATACCCTGTCCTGGAACGCAGCAGAGCCCCAACTGGCATGACCCCCACAGTTTAAAAAGACGAAAAAAAGGAGTCTTTCAACCACCATTTTAGTTTCACTGGGGACATTGACTATCCCTGGTCTCTTGGCCACAGCATGAGGCCCCCACCTGCATGACCCCCACATTTAAAAAGTACGGAAAAAGGAGTCCCTTTTCAACCACAATTTTAGTTTCTACTGGACATTGGACTATTACCTGTCCTCCTGGGCCACAGCATAGCCCCAAACCAGCATGACCCCACATTTTAAAAGTGCCGAAAAAGGATCCTTCTTTCAACCACCATTTTAAGTTTCACTGGACATTGCTATACCTGTCCTGGGCCACAGCAATGAGCCCCAAAACCTGCGATGAACCCCCACATTGTAAATAAGTGCCGGAAAAAGAGTCTTTCAACCACCATTAAAGTTTCACTAGACATTGACTATCCTGTCCTGGCCACAGCATGAGCCCCAAACCGTGCATGACCCCCCACATTTAAAAGTGCCGGAAAAAGGAGTCCTTTCAACCACCCTTTTAGTTTTCACAGGACATTGGACTATACCTGTCCTTCCACAGCATGAGCCCCAAACCTGCAAGACCCCCAACTATTTAAAAGAGGGCCGGGAAAAAGGATGTCTTTCAACACCATTTTAGTTTCACTGACATTGACTATAACTGTCCTCTGGCCACAGCATGAGCCCCAAACCTGCAGACCCCCACTTTAAAAAGTGCCGGAAAAAGAGTCTTTCACCACCATATTTAGTTCACTGGACATTGACTATACCTTTCCAGCGGCCACAGCATGACCCAGCCCGGAGTTACAGTGGGTGCTGAGAGCCCAGCCTGGCGTCCGTCATCAATTAACACTCAGGTTAAAATGCCCTGAAGACGCAGCAACGAAAACTGTCCCCCCCCCCCCCCCCCCCCCCCCCGTGCTGAAGCAGAGTAGTGCGGAAGCCCGTAAGTGTGAGAACTCCAGCCTTCCTCTTACACAGATAAATACCTGGTAGCGCTTTGCCCCTCCCGTATGAGTGTGGGACCAATTGATGCTTCACTTGGAAATACTGTGGGTTAACGCACCTGTTACACCCCATGTTCCCTTTAACCTTGGCATTCTTTTTTCTCATTTTACTCAACGTGCTGGAGGAAATGTTCTCTTAGACTTTGTTCTCTGTCTGTGCTCCCATACTCCATGTTCTCTGAATAACCTACTTCTGGTCAAAGTTTTCCTGTACCTTTCCCTTGTACAATCTCAGAGGAATTTTTTAACAGTCTATTTTGTACATGCAAGTTTTTTACACTTTTAATTCTAGAAAACACATTTTAAAATAGGATGGAATCCCACCAATGTCCCCTTTGTTTCGTCTTATTTTTTTCTTGTATTAAATGGGTTTTGTCCTCAATACAGGATTGAATAGCTAGTTAAAGAGTCTTGCAAAAACAAGTCCATTTTGCAATATGTGTCCATATTAACATGTCCTACCTATTCCTGTTTCTGACAGCACCATCACCCTTGGTAAGCCACTCTTGACAATTGTGCAGAACTAAGTCTGTTAGTAACAACTTATTTAGAATAGGAACCTGTAGTATAGCTGCATGTCACAGCAAAATGCCCCAAAAAATTCAAAGCATACCCTTGACCACTTTGGTCCCAATTGTGAAGACAAATGTCTGTTAGAAACAAATTTTTTTTAGTAATAAGGACGCTGTAGTATAAGCTGCATGTCCACAGCAAAAATGCCCCCGAGAAAATATCCAAAGCAATGACCCTTGAGCCACATTGGGTCAAGTGGTGAAAACAAATGTCTGTTAGAATCAACATTTTTTAGAATAGGAAACCTGTAGTAAATGAGCTGCAAGTCACAGCAAAAACCCCCAAAAAATTCAAAGCATGACCCTTGAGCCACTTTTGGTCAATTGTGAAGACAAATGCTGTAGAAACAACAATTTTTTATAATAGGATCTGTTGTATGCTGCATTTCAAAGCAGCATGACCCAAAAAATTAATAAAAATGAACTTCTCAGCCACTGTTAAAAAAATTGAGTGAGAAATGCCACTTAGAGATGCCACATTTCCTATCCAAAGGACCATAATTTATAGCTGTATCTCACAGCAACATGACACCCCAAAAAATTATAAATATGACTTCTCAGTCCACTATTAAAAATTGTGAGGCAGAAATGCCAACTTAGAAGTCACATTTCTGTTCCAAAGGACCAAGATTATTGGCTAGTAATCCACAGCGAACAATGACCTCAAAACCATTGACAATGCTAAAACTTCCTTAAGATAAAGTGAGTAAATGTGAAGTATCTGTTGTTGTCAGAAACTGCTGTCTTTTACGAGTCACCTCACATGCAAAACCAAGGTCAAAATTAAGCTGAAGAGGAAAAGAGAATGAAATATATTGACAGTAAGAACATAACATTTTAAAAAAAAGTTTTCAATAGGACCCTTTCTGTTTGAAAAGAATGTTTGGAAGTAGACCGCAACAAATCGTGACCTCGGCAATTGGGGCCACAACATCATCCATGAGATCGCCATGCCTGAATTGCATCTTTGAGAAAGTCAAACGATCCACATTATCTGTGGTAAAGCCGGATGCGATTTGTCTTGAAATGACTCCTCCACAGTGCTGTCAGGTCCGCACAGGATATTACGCTGGCTGCTGGGGCAGGACAACACCCTCCGATGGCGTGACGAGCCATCTCGGGCCATTCGTCCGATTTTTGGATACCCATAAGTCTATTGGGTCCGGACACATGCAAAAACATCGGTGTTGAGACGCAGATAGTCGTGCACCATGATCTTAGCTGATCTCAGTGTGGTTTGGATGTTTGCCCTGCATTGCATGCGTTGTGAGTGGTAAACCAAGATTGCCAGAGGTCACCCATTATGCTTCTGCCACCTGTGCCTGCTGCTGCCGCTACGCCTACTTGCACTCTACTTGCTGTCCACTTCGCTGATGTTGATCCCAGCCGTGACATATTTGGGGAACGTTAAGCAACCAACCCAGATGTCATCCATTTGCTCAATCAGCAAGGTCTCCAATTTCCTGCATTTTAATCTCTATTTGGTGGGGGAAGGAAAGTGCTGATTTTTTGTTTGTACCGGGTATCCAGGAAAGGGGTGGCCAACCCAGTGAACTGTTTGTTTCATTGTTGATGGCCATAATGCGAGGATCATGTTGAGAAATGGAGCATCCAAGCACTCATAGTGATGAGTATGGAGCCTTGATTTCCCAGCCTCTGGGTCGATGGGGCACTATCAAACAGATCTTCCTCATCATCCTCCTCCTCCTCAAAGTCGCGCCCACCACCCTTTCCAAGGCAGGACGTCGGTAACATCAGTGTCTAGGATACTCACTCCTCCTCCTCCTCCTCCTCTGCTGCCTCCGGCACAGCTTCAAAGCACATAGCCCTGGCTTGCCTGAGATGATGCACCCTGAGAGCTGAGGCGCCACCGTTGCAACTAACTCTGAGAACCCCGAACCACTCCTAATGAAGACCGATGAATTGTGAAACTGTCGGGCCTTGTTGATTTGACGGAGAGAAAGGCTCGCGTGTCCGCCATCTGTGTCCGTGCTCCCTCCTCCGTCGCTGCGGGACCTTGTTTCAGAGTGTCCCCAACAGATCAGTTCCAGGAACTAAGATCACCACAATGCTCATGCTGACAAGGAGCAATTTTGTCCGCACTGCGGACCATTTTGGGCTTCTTCAAAACTGGCAAGGATGGTGCTGAGCTCTTTCACTCTGCCTCCACTCTCGTGGTTCAACACCCCGAGGGTCCGTTACCCTGCTGCATGTCAGGCCATGTGTCCACTTCGTACTGCGTATTGGCATTGCGCAGCTGCCACATCGCTGAGCATGTGGAGGGTGTGAATTCCCAGCGTGATGCCACAGTCAACATGAGAACGGTTGAACGGGGAGCCGGAGGCTGACTGCTGCATTACGCATGCCCAGTCGGATGAAGCAGGGTGCGAACGGGGCGGAAGTGCGAAACTCAGACCTCGAGCCTTCTTCAGCCGCATCCAGACCCGGTTAGCTCTTTTAAGAATATTTCTGGAGCGACAAGGTTCATGACATGGTGCCATGCAAGGGTGTGCTCCAGCCTACCGATCTTAAGGGCGGCAGACAGATATTCGCCCGTTATCGGCACACCACCTTGCCTGGCACAAGGTTCTTGTCACACCCAGCCAGCGCTCTGTCCTCGTTTGCTTAGAGCCGTCCCACAGCCTCCTGAAACCTGTGTGTGGAGACGGACCTCCAAGGCAGATTAATTTCAAACACGGCCTGGTGGTCCTCTTGTCACGAGGATGGCCTACCTAAGACCTTGGGGAAAGAGCCCTGCCACCATCCCTGCAGTTTTTGAAGAGCGTGGCGCCGAGCCTGAGAAGCCAACCGTTTACCGCCCAGAGACCATCCACCCAGCTCCACCCAGTGAGCCTGTCCACTGAGATATAAGCGGGCCTTGGGCCCGTGCTTACTAGATCCATGTGTCGGTGGTGAGATGGACTTTTCATATACCGGAACACAGATGGCAGACAACGCGCTTGAAATTTTAGATGACAGACGTGGCTGGCCAGGGCAGGACGGCTTTTCTGGCAAAGAAATCTGCCTGCTCGGACATCTGGTATTGGGGGCAGGCTAGGGCCATGACGTGGCGGAACCCATCTGTGATCCACCAGAACGGAAAGGCAACATTTCGCAAGGCAAAAGCCGCTATGCCAATGCCGACATCTCAGGCTTTTGGGCTTTTGGATGGTTTGGGTTTAAAGTGTTTCTTCTTCTGTTCCCAAACCTGAAGACAGATAGGCTGGCTTGCTAACTGGCCGCTGTTAAACGGCGTCAGGCGTCAAACTGGCGGAAGGAGAAGGGGTAGGATGGGTCTCTGGGGTGCCTGGTGGTACTCGGCGACGGTGAGGCTGAACGAGTGCTGAACCCTGATCATGACTCTGAGAGACATGGGCCAGGCGGAGGAACTCTTGGTGGTGGCGGAGGAGGAGGAGGCGGGACAGAGGGTGTGACAGTGGGTTGAGGCCCGGCGTTCGTCAGGCCCTTATTTGTGCCAATGTTCCCTCAAATTCACTCATGCATTCGCTGCATGTGAACTAGACATGTTTGGTGGTGTTTAACCACTTAAGGTTTCTTGCCTCTACTTATGCGGTTTACGGCAAAGGCGGCCATATGACATCGCTGGGTAATCAGAGGCTATGCTCAAAGAAGGCCCAGGCATGAGGAGGTCCTGGACCTTTTTGACGCGATAAGCGAGGAGCGGGTTGCGCTGACCGTGGCTGTCGGAATCATATCACGGACTTCTGCATCGGATCTTCTGCGAACCAGCTCTCTCCCTTTTTGTGGCGGACCCGTATGACAACTACCCATCGTCCTTGCCTCCCGTTCCACTGAATGAAGCGCTCGCAAGCAAATTCTGCGGAAAAGACCAGGATTGATTTTCCGCAATGTCGTCATCATCATCATCATCAACACAGTGACTTGGGGTCGTCCTGACTTCTGTGCATCCAGAAGCTGCGGGCTACAAGCAAGGGGCACTGCAAGGCGTTTGCCGACCGCACCGGATATTTTGCCCGGATTGA
>JAODAL010037620.1:0-40179 GCA_025379985.1 Phyllomedusa bahiana
CTACACAGCACGTGAAAGAGATTGTGAACTGCCAGGTGGGCCCCCCGGACTTATATAGTGCGGTGATGTCACAGAATCCGCCGGTGTCTGATTGGCTTCATCTCTGCACATGTCATTTAGGGTCTTCCTTTCTTCCTCCCAGATTTCTTTGCCCCATGAAACCCATGTGCTCGTAGCCATTTTATCAATTAAAAACAGCTTCGTTCCCGCGAATCACCCAAACTTCGACTTTTTCAGAATCAAAGTTTTCCTGAAATTCTAAACGAATTCCATTTCATTAAATCAATTCGCCTCTCTTAGAATTATATTGAAGAAACAAAGAACATAATATTGTGCCCTTTGCAGATGATGTGTATTCAGAAGTACCATTTTATTATTTTATCAAAAACATGAAGTTGTTGAAGCAAGGTGTCATGTAATACAAAGACACGGAAAATTTATACCAATGTGTTTCACTATCACGGCAAAAAATCTGTCTGTACTAATTTTTTTTTTTTTTATTTTTTTATTTTTTATAAATAAGTCCTTTTTTAACTCCTCTAAAAAACTTATAGGTATTAGGTTAAAATGTAGACCAGTCTAAACCATATAAGATTATGAAGTGCATCATCAATTGCTTATATACACATGATGAAAACATAGTACTCCCATTTTACAAATCACTAATCAGACCACATATGGAATACAATGGGCAGTTTTGAGCACTGATGTATAGTTTTGCACAAATAGGTCCCTTTTAAGTTCAACCCAGGTTTAGCCAAACTTATAAAAAAAATTGTGTTCAGGATACTCTGAACATTAATTTTTGACTCTATTCCAAACTATAAGTTAGCTTTTTTGTTTGTTTTTTTACACATGAACATTTTGTTATTATTATTATTAATAACGTGTTTATTTTAAAGGGGAGCAAGAGTGCTAGATGGAGGCTGCAGAGAAAGATGTTGCAGTATTTAAGGAAGGAGCAGATTCGTGAATTTTTTTCAGGTGGAGGTGAGGGTTTGGATGTGTGATTTGTAGGATAAGGAGGAGCCAAGGATTATTCCAAGATAGCAGACCTGTGGGGCCACTGAAAGTTTAAAGCTGTTGACAGTGATAGATAGATCAGATGAGGGGATAGAGTGTGACGGTGGAAAGATGATAAATTCAATTTTCTCCACATTAAGTTTTAGAAGACAGGATGAGAAGAAAGAGGATATAGACAATAGATACTCTAGGATCCGGAAGAGCAAAGAGCTAATATCTGGGCGGGATATTTAAAGTTAGGTATCATCAGCATACAAGTGGTTGTGAAATCCATGTGATGCTATGAGCTAACCCAGACCAAGAGTAGAGATAGAGAAGAGTAGGGGACCCAGGTCTGACCCTTGAGGGACAACAACAGATAGAGGGCGAGCGGAGGAGGTGGTGTGAGAGATGCTGAACATCCAATCAGTAAGGTATGAGGAGATCCAGGAAAAGGCCAAGTCTGTGATGCCAAGGCATTAGAGGATTTGTAGCAGGAAGGAGTGGTCAAAGAGAGCGGAAACGTCTAAGAGGAGGAACACAGAGTAGTGGCGTGAGACTGTAGCAGTATCAAGGTCATTGATGACCAAGGGTGTTTGTGATGGAACGTAGCTCTGCAGCACTTTTGCTCTGGTGTCCCCACCCCATCTGATGATACATCTGCTCCTGTGTTACTTTAGGTCAATGTAAAATATGGATTTGTTATGATAACTGATGTTAGACGAGAAGTAATATTGGCTTAAAATGCATATAAATTGCTAACTTCAAATAATGGTTGGGCTGACCCAAATAAAGTTAAGAAATTTGGGTCAAATTTGACATTGACCAAAATTCAAAGTGCAACATTGTGGTCAACAAGAAAGACATAGAAGTAATGGAATGAGTTCAAAGATGGTAGGCCAAAGTAATAAATAGAATTGGTAAATTACAGTGGCCAGATATGATCACTATTTGAGTTAGTTAAAATATGATGATGTTAGTGACCTAAGTGTGAAATGTTAGTATATTAACAGTAAGAGATTGTAACGGACTTGGTAATGGATCCGCTGGACCACCGCAAGCGATGGTGTAAGGCACGCCAGGGAGCGGAATTTTAAGTAGGTCCCCGGGTTTTTACCAGAGTCCGCCGCAAAGCGGGATGTACTTGCTGCGGCGAGGGGTCTACAGGTCGCTACCCTGACGGACTTTCCCGCGGTGGCGTCCAAGGATAAGGTGGTACAGAATCGCGAGACGAAGGTTAGTCGGGACAGCGGCAAAAGGGTTCAGAGTCCATAACAGTAAGCAGAGGTCAGAAAACCTGGCAACACAGTATTTACACAGGAATGCTGTCTCTAGGGCACGGAGGCAACGAAGATCCAGCGGGAAGTGACGGGGGATCCCAAAACTATATAGAGTCAGCGCCCGGCAATTAACCAGTTACCGGCGCACTGTCCCTTTAAATTTACATGAACGAGCGCGCGCTAGGGGGCGCGCACGTGCATTCCAGCCGACAGGGGAAGAGAGCAGAACAGGAGCGAGGTCAGGTGAGTGGATGGGACGGATGCGACCACGGGCAGCAGCGTGGCCTGCGGCGCCACCCATCCCCACCGGGTACCCGCCGAGAGGGACATGGGTGCGGCTGCGGTCCGTGGACCGGATCGCGGTGCGACCCGCTACAGATGATATGTTTATACCCAGGGCATTACTATAAAAAGTGGACATCCATTAGGTTTCAATTTCTAAATGAGTTAATTTTTATAGATGAAATAGAAAAATGTCTAACTTTCACTGATATGTGTTCTGTTGTGAATAAAATACTTTTGTGAATTATATATGGTTGTAACAATTTTACAAATCATTGCGTTCTTGTTTTATGCAAATTTTAAACTTTTTTGGAATTAAGGTTGCATAAAACAGTAAAACTGTTGAACTCTTTGCCAAAAAAGGTGGGTGGTTATAGTTTTTCAGTAAAAAAGTTTGAAATGGGCCTGAATGACCTTTTGAGTGTTATTACATTTATGTGTATCAAATTATCAAAGATGGATTTATTTCAGTCAGCATATTTTTGGAGCAAATATTCTCTTAAGATATAAAAATTGGCTTCTGTCTTATTGCCTTCCTCTGGCTCAAAATGCCAGGATAATAGGTTCAACTAGATGGACACTTCTTAAAATCATTTTATAGTAATAGGTCACTGTTAAATCAAACTAATCTAACAGTCTCACCAGTTTCTTGTATGGACATACAGAAAATTTTATCCATGAACTGAGGTCTACATGGATATAGCAAATACATAAAATTAAAACTGATAGTGAAAAAGTATACTAATACATGTAATAATACAGGATATTATTTCTGATTTTGTGTTTATGCTGTACCAGAATTATCAGAACCGATGATGGGAACAATGCATATAAACAATCCAG
Source organism: Phyllomedusa bahiana (assembly GCA_025379985.1). Lineage (NCBI taxonomy): Eukaryota > Metazoa > Chordata > Amphibia > Anura > Hylidae > Phyllomedusa > Phyllomedusa bahiana. Next base: position 3,408 of record JAODAL010037620.1, read on the forward strand.
GCAAATATAAAAGTGTAAATAGGAGCTTACTGGTATAGGAAAAGTTTAGAACAGGCTTGAGAACATTGCTTGGAAAAAAAGAACACTTCATGCGCATTGATGGGTGTGCTGCAAGAACTAAACAAGTGATGTTTTATGCATGAATGGAAGTGATTATGAAATGAGTAAGATAAGGGTGAAGGTCACTGGAAAGCATTCAGTGAAATGAACATTTGGGAAAGGGTTGTACTTGGAGGAACAAACACGATGGGAACATAGTAGTGGTGATGGGGATAAAAGTGACTCTGTGCAAGATGCTGGCATAAACATGATACTGCTAAAACTACCATATGCATACCTACAGATGTCACTTGTAATTACCATGTTGGCCAACATAGCTACTGCCTCCGGCCCAGATGTCACTTCTCTACTCTCCCGGATCCCTGACTGTCTGTCCTCCATTTCCTCCTTCTTCTCCTCACGTCTCCTAAAACTAAACGTGGAGAAAACAGAACTCATCATCTTTCCACCGTCCAACTCTACCCCTGCCCCTGACCTCTCTATTACAATCAACGGCTCTACACTTTCACCGGTCCCACAAGTCCGCTGTCTTGGGGTAATCCTAGACTCCGCTCTATCTTTCAGACCGCACATCCAAACCCTCGCCTCTCCCTGCCGCCTCCACCTGAAAAAACATCTTTTCGATTCCGCTCATTCCTCAACTTTGACACCACAAAAATGCTGGTCCATGCCCTTGTCATCTCCCGCCTAGACTACTGCAACATCCTTCTCAGTGGCCTCCCAGCTAGCACCCTCGCTCCCCTCCAATCCATCCTTAACTCTGCTGCCCGTCTTATCTACCTCTCTCCTCGCTACTCCTCTGCCTCTCCCCTCTGCCAATCCCTTCACTGGCTTCCCATTGCCCTGCGAATTCATTTCAAGCTACTAACCATGACATACAAGGCTCTCCATGACCTCTCTCCTCCATACATCTCTGCCCTAATTTCCAGGTATCTCCCCTCACGCAATCTCCGCTCCTCACAGGACCTTCTCCTCTGCTCCCCTCTTATCAGCTCCTCACATCAACCGTCTCCAAGACTTCTCTCGTGCATTCCCCCACACTCTGGAACTCACTGCCCCAACACATCAGACTCTCCCCCACTCTCACCAACGTCAAAAGTAACCTGAACACCCATTTCGTCAGGCTTGCCTACAACCTTCACTAAACTTGTCACATACTTCCCCTCATACATGTCTGCCCCTCACCTCCTGTCTCTTTCCCCCTCCTTGTAGATTGTAAGCCCTCGCGGGTAGGGTCCTCTCTCCCTCTGTCGTGCCAATTGTCATTGTTCATTTATCTTTGTACTCGTTTGACTTATGTATTGTATGTAACCCCCTCGATTGTACAGCGCCCTGGAATCAATGGCGCTTTAAAATAAATAATAATAATAATAATAATAATAATAATAATAATAATGCTACCAAAGTAAATAAGATCAAACATATAGTTTTGTCATCTTCACAATTGTGTAGTCGGTCACCATTTAGCTGTAGAATTCATAACAGCTGCTATGAGTTCCAGATTTTGAGAGGCCCAGTCAGGTACAAGAAGATCTGCCTTGGACTGGCTCAGAGGGGAGTAAGGGAAACCCCCTATGGGGCCTTGGGCTTTCTGAACCACTGTGTATGGCTTCTTTTAGAGAGAAAGGCAGAGAAAGAGGAGCAGAAAGAAAGCGCAGTATCATCTCCAGTATGTGCAGTCATGTGCAGTGGCTATAGTATGAACCCCAAGAATCAACTACATTAGTTGGTCCCAAGGGTCTACTCCTTTTGGTTGAATAAAACTGAACTGCAACAAAGGGATGGGCTGTGGACAATTGTGGAGCTGTTTTTTTTGTTTGTTTGTTTGTTTTTTATGAATAAAAACCCAGCTCACTGCTTTAATTTTTGGAAAACCTTTGAGCCACATTTGTTTAACCTCTGGCTAACATCCAGAGTAATCACCATGTGGAGACTGGACAACAGCTATACGGCCAATAAGGTCCTAGTAGGTAGTCACATATATATGGAGCTAGAGGAAGGATTGAACCACACAATGATCAAGGTGATCTACCAGATATGCAATTGGGTTCAAGTTTGGGAAATAAAGGAGCCAGAGTAGTACTTGGAAGTCTTACTCATGCTCTTCCAACCAATGTCGGACATATAAAAAGGAGCAATGTCAAACATAAAGGGGGATATGTATGAAAACTATCTAGGTCTAAGACTTTCTTTGTTGCCCTTAGAAACCATTCGGAGCTCCCCTTTCATTTTTCAGAGCACTATATACAATGAAAGGGGAGCTCTGTTTGGTTGCTATGGGCAACAAAGAAAGTCTTAGACCTAAACAGTTTTCATACATGCCCCCCAAAGTGATTAGATTATATACAGTAGCCTGAAATTTATTTGAATAAAAATCTGCTTCATCCATGTGTTTTTATATAAAAAGTGACAGAGAGTATGCATACAACTTAGCTATCACAGTAGTTTGATTATCTTCATGCTGTAGTGGTGGGATATACTGTTGATTTATATTGATTCTAAAGGGATGCTGGACCATCTTTCCCAATTTTCTCCTACATAGACTTCATGCCGGAGCCAGATGGAGGCAAGTTTGCTTTTGTGTTTTTGTTATATTGCTTTTAAAATATTTAATTTATTTTTGAATTATCCCCACTTTTACATTTATAAATTTAAGTTAAACATTCATAGACTTCATATAAAAATGCACTTTAAAGTAAAGCCAGGTGCATGGTAAATCATGAATGTATGCATGTATGAAGTTAATATAATGCATAAAACATGCAATATACCATGCACGGAACCATCCTAAATTATTCATTCCAAACTATTGCCTTTTGAACATTTCAAATGTTTTTTTCTTTCATCCAAAGTTTTTCTTTTGTTTTTCCCATATTATATGTACACTTATAATTTATATTTTCTTCTTTTTGCTTTTGCTAACAATGACATCATTTTAAATTATGACATTGGTTCATGGTACCAAGAGGATTATTGTCCATGTTTGTAAAGTTAAGATGCGAATTGTAATATTTCACTCAGCATAACGAGAAAGCTTCTTGCCCCAGGCAGGAACTACAGGAATTATTAGGATGGAGAAATATTTTAAAATGAGTATGTATAACATTTCCCCATGACAACATAGTTCCTTAATAGGGTATTTGTTAAATGCAATTTTCTGTAATGAAATCTGAGAAGGAATAGAAACAATAGTGTAATTCATACATGATATATTTTAAATCTATTTGAAATGACAGTAAAGGAATGAATAGCAGTCCGGCATATTTTCCAGTTGTGAAATAGTTGTTCACAAAAGCTTTTTTGTGCATTCATTATAATAGTTAGCTCTTTAAGGAAATTAGTCATTATTAGTGCATCAATGGAACTTTAATTGGTCAGAAGACCATTTATAGTACGGCATGTTCATATTGTTGCTAATCTAATTTTTTTTATATCTTTTTTTCTTAGATGACAGTCTTTAATGTTAATCTTTAATGTGATATTTTTGGTGAAAAAAAGAAAAAACTAAGGTAAAAAACTGCAAAACTTTCAAACTCATTATAAGCACAATGTACTAGCAATATCTTGTAAAAACGTGCACACATATAAAAATAATGCATTAGGATTAAAATTATGAAATTGTAAAACCTGCCATAAATTCTAATTACACGTTAACCTCATCAGGTGGAAAAGGGCCAGAACTAAAGAAATGACAAAGCTTCATTATTATTTATAGACGAATTAATGAATTAACAGCAGGAATGTAATGTTCCTAACTTAGCTTTCTCTCTGGAAATCATTACAACTCCACCATCTAAATGTTCTATGATAATAGGATTCATGTTGTTTCACAGCATTGGAGATTTGCCATTAGCAGGCAGAATAGTCGACCTTTGTATACTGTGTCTAAGTGCTAGGCTACTTAAAGATTTTAATAGATACTGTGTCATATTTAAGTGGGGGAATATAAAGAGTATAATATACATCCATTTAAGTGATGTGTAATCACATCCATATTTATGGACTGCCAGCGACACAAAATGTAACTTACAAGCATTTTCTTTATGGTATTTGTTAGTTTGCAGCAGAGTTTTTAAATATGGTTACTTGTTATATGGAAATGAAACCAACATTTAGTATTTTAAAACAAACAGTCAGGGTGATATCTGGTCAATTTCTATGAATTCTTGTGTTGCTAAAATCACACCTGGATCTGAAGCTGGTCATACACATGAAGGAAAAAATGTCTAAACCTACCAATACTGGCAGGATCAGATGACTATTCACTGCATATAAAGGCATGGTGGCTGTACCCTGATGGTTGATGTAAGGGGAGAGACAGATCAGACATTTTGGATTTGAACAAATTGAGTCCTTTGTTCCCACAGAAATTACACTGCTCACAAAAAGTTAGGTATATTTGGCTTTTGGTTGAAGTTTCACGATGAATATAAAGGGGGACGTGTATGAACGGAGTTGCACCAGAAGTCTGGCGTATTTTCAGCCAGACATCAGACGCAGCTCCATTCAAATTAGCGGAAATCCTTCCGAACGCCATTATCAGGAGCATTACAGAGCAACCGCAGCACTTTGTAACGCGCCTGATTTCGGGGGCGCACTAAAACCCTACGAAGCTATAAATTTATAGCTTTGCTATGGCAATTCTAGGCACATTACTGCTAAAACAGGTATACCACTTTCACAGTGGTATACCTGAGCCAGAAATGTGGTCCTAGCACTAGAATGCACCGATTTATGACCTGCAGTAGAGCAGTTTCATAAATCGGCCACATTCTATGGAGCCCCAAATGAAGCCCAAAATGTCTCATTTTTTTTTTTAAGTGCACTAAATGAGACCAGCTCATTAATTCTGAATGCACCTGTCCAACTGTTCAATGTTTCAGTACTTTTTGCACAACTTGCTGATCTCTAACAAGGAGCTGGCGAAATTCATAACAGGCGTTTGATCCCTGAATCGCCCAATAAATTTAGGTGAACAAGTTGAATTGGGATTTAAACAGTCCTGCTCAACATGCTGTTCACATTTTGACATCATGAGACCAAGACAACACCTTACAATTGATCAACAATACCTCGCCATTTTGAAGCTTCAGGGAGGATGCTTTCAGACGGAATTGACACTGAGCTTAGAGTGTCAAAGAGTATCATTAGCACACTGCAACAAGGATAAAGAGAGAATCACAGAAATGCAAAGAAGTGGACGTTTCATTGTAAATAATGCCCTGCTGAACCGGATGATGAATGCCACACAACTCCAGGCATGTTTAAGGGAGGTGAGGGGAACCAAAGGCTCACATCAGAAAATTTTTAACTGTTTATATCAGCTTGGTCTGTGTGCTAAACGACCGGCAAGGGTACCTGACGACTGCACCAGGAACAGCTATCAGAGTCTTGCATGGACCAGGGAGTATCTACGCTGGAGGACGGACCAGTGGTCCAGTGCTGTTCAGTGATGAATATCTATTCACTCTGAGTAGACATGATGGTCACCAATGATGCTGGAGACATCAAATAGAGCGCTATGCATCTGCTGCTGTTGTCCCTAGATGAGCCTTTGGTGGTGGTGGTGGTGGTGGTACAGTGTGTGCAGGTGTGTCTAGGCAGTACTGAACTGTCCTACACTTTGTGAGTAGTACAGTGACAAGCCTCTACTACTTGAATAAAATCATTAATTCAGTCATTGTACCTCTGCATGAACAAAACAGGGCTAATTTCATCTTCATGGACGACAATGCTCCAGCTGATTGAGGTCACATTATTAGGGAACAGCTGTTGCAGACTGGGGTACCTCAAATGGAGTAGCCTAAACTTTATACAGACCTGAATGCCCTAGAAAACCTGTGGGATAAACTGAGTTGCTGTATAAAAGCTTATAACTCTGTATCCCCTGAACTTCAATAACCTGAGGGTAGCCTTTCAAGAAGATGCCATGAGATACCATGCCTCAGCAGCCAATAACTCAACTTGTAAACTGCAAGAGACATCATTGTCAAGCCATAATTGATGCTCAAGCCACATGACATGTTATTGAGACATTGACATTTTGCGTACATGGTGTGTACGCTCCAACATTATTGGCTTTTGTTTCATTATATTTCACAACAGTGCAAACAAAGACTAATTGAGTCTAAGTTTATTAGTTGGCTTAGTTTGTTTCATCAATTGTGGCTAAATTCTGGTGCATTTTTTAACACATGGCATAACATGGAAACCACGTTCCTTTTAGCTAAGCCACCACCCTTTCACCAAGGCCTTGCTTTTGTTGGACGAGGGACAGAAGTGGCATAAAGCTGTCTAAAACACATCATAAATGTGATGCAAAAGCATGTATGTCATTATTTTGTGCAATCGCCATAATAAATGTCTCTCAACATATTTAGATATGAGATAATGAAGAGACGATGGTTGATACAGCTATAAATCTGTACTTCCTGACATTGGAAAACCCTCATGGTGCGTCACAGCTTCTTTATATGGAGCAGTGTGTGGTTACACTGGGCAAAAAAGGAAGGTAAAGGCAGTCTTCAGGTGTGTAGAAGTTTCAGGTTCACCTCTCTAGTTTGGGAAGATTTACAAATGTCCAATATACTATATACAGCTAAAAAAGAAAAGTTTATGTCCATAATTCAAAGAGAGGAGGTGGGAAGCACATGAAAACAGCTTGCACTGATTTTTTTTTCTTTTTTAAGGGGATCTAGAACATGCTAGGGCTTCAAAGGTGATATGTAGAGCACACTCTTTTGAATAATCATTCAGGCACTATGATTGTTAGTGTCCAGATAATGATTTCCTGACCACACCCTTTGGCAATAATATGTGAGGCATATTTTGAAGGTGTTGAAAGTCCTCCATAGTTTTGAAACATGAGGTAATAGCAGTCTGTGCTGTATGTCATTTACCTCATGACTTAGTCTGTCCCTTCCCTTCTGTCTCAATCCTCCTCCCTTGTAGATTACAAGCTTTTGTGGACAGGGTCCTGTCTCTGTCAGTTTGTACCAGTTGTTAGTCACTAAGTGTTGCCAATGTACTTTGTTTTGTCCTATGTTATGTATTTAAACCCCTTCAAATGTACAGTGCTCTGGAATTAGTGGTGCTTTAAAATAAATAATAATTTGCCAGAACCTGGTTAGTAATGGTGGAAGCAGCAGCAATTTGTACAGCAAGATGTCTGCAGTCTAGGTGAAATTCAGAGATTTTTGAAGCCTTCAGTGAACACATAGTGCAAGCTGGAACCCAATCATTCAAAAGGATGGTAGAAGGTCTCAATTTAGTCTTTCCCTTCAAATTTGGCAGATTTAGATATATCAATGCTCGAGGCTCAAGGCAGCCAGAGTGGTTTGGTAGCTTGGATATAACTCCATTTGTATTAATAGGACAGCAAGCTGCAGGGTCTGTGAAGACTAAAGTATAACCCCAGCAGAGTGCTGGATGTATCCTCTCTTTTCTGCAATTGAACAGCAGCATTTCCTTTTTGAAAGCTGCTTCCCTTTGTCCTATAAAACGACAAGCGCCAACATAATTTGCTTTGCCTATCCCAATCCATTCCAATGCTCCCTGTTTTTCAAACATTTTCAAATTCTTGAGAGGCAGTATTAAGGTGGTGGGGCTTTAAAACCATGCCTGTTTGGTCACATGATCTATTGGGCTTGACAAGGAGCTGTTTCCTGTGGGGTAAGACAGAGACAACTACTGAGCCTCCCTTCATTAAACAACTTCTGTAGAACTGCAGCAAAACAATAGAAAATGTAATGAAAGTAAAACACAAAATTTCCTAATATTCTTATATTCCTATTTTTACAGGACAACCTAATTAGGAATTATAAACAGGGTCATATCTATATGGTGTGCAGAGGTAGCAGTTGCTACCAGTCCATGAAGCTTCAGGGGGGCCTAAAGTCCCCCTGCCACATAGGAAGACATCAGAACTATACATGGCACATGGTAGATGAGCGCCCTTTTATATATTTTGCACTGGGACTCAGGAGCTTTAAAGGGGTTTACCACAAAGTAATATGCACTGCAAAGGTCGCTCGCAGCAGGCTGCAAGTCGACCTTGCATGAGAATGAGGATGGCGGCACTGGCAGACGTCTTCCTCATGGAAGTTCCAAATATAACCGATATATAGGGCTATATTTGAAAAAGCTGCGAGCAACCTGTGCAGCACATAAACCTCTTTATATTATGCCTCTTAGGCTATGTCTCCACTGTTTTACAATCGTATTTTCAGCACTTTTAGTTTTTTAAAAGCGCTGAAGATACAATTGTCCCTGCAGCCCTATAAGCGGCATAGAAAAGGCAAGCTGTAGTCTACACAGATTGTCTTTTCTCTGCTCGTCTTCTCGCGCCAGCATATTATACAACATGTTGTATAAAACGCTGGCGCTTTTATTTTTCTTGGCGTCTTCGCATACAAAATTGTGTGGGCGACATAAAAAAACGAGAAGTGACCATATTTTTTGTACAAAACGTGACAAAAAACACGGTCCTGCATCGGAAAAAAAATGGCCGCTTTTGGGCCGTTTTTTTTTGTCCGATGCAGTGGAGACAGCCTTATTGTAAACACTATTTGATTAGAACTTTGTGTCCCTCTTGTTCATCATCTTGACACCATGGTTGTAATTATAGTCAGATCTGTTATTAACAGATCTGTTATGGTTCCCAGAGGCTTAGGAGCCCACTTAGGTGTAACAAAATTGAACATTTTTGTAGAGAACAAAAAGTTATTGCTAGTTATCACAAGTATCTGGTTTCTCTGAAATATGGTGCTATTATTTATACTTTTATTTATGTATATTTAATTATTGATATTTTATTGCTTTTGCAGTTTCTTGTGATTTTGTGTTGGGGTCCATTTCATTTCACTGTGGGGCCAAAGAACTCTATCTATGGTCCTGCTTGACACTTGTACATCTGGTGCACAAATGCACTAGAGTTTAAAAACATAAACAGCAGGAAAGGAAATAGAATGAAATTCTGTATGCCAATGTCCCAAAAAGCAGTATTACTTTGGGAAGCATCATTGCTTAGTGGTTAGCACTGTGCCTTGTAGCACTGGGACAATGGGTTATAATCTGGCCAAGGAAAACATTTGCATGGCATTTGCATATTCTTGCTTTTCCCTAGGAATTCCGGTTCCATTCCATATTCAATATATTGATAAATTATTTTGTAATTTAATCTGTGAGCCGCATTATTGTACTCATTTGACATATTATCTATGTAACCCCCCCCTTGAATGTACAGCACCATGGAATCAATGGCGCTTTAAAATAAATGATAATAATAATAATAATTTGGGCCAAAAATCAAACAATGTAAGTGATGTAAGCAATGACACTGTCTTTATAGCACTGTAGAATGTGTTGGTGCTACATAGAAAAATTTAATATTTTTATGGCAGTAAAAAATATCCAGTTGTTTTGAATTCTCAGTTAAAGCAAAGAGTGACAGCAGAAAATAAACACATTTCTTTGTGAAGGTCATTTTACACTCTGTCAAATAATCTGAATTGTAAACATTACTATAGCCAAACAATAAAAATTATAGGAATTATGAAAAATGCCAGCATGAAGAAAAGTCAAAAGTAACTGTCACACAAACAGTTCTTGAATAACAAGTCGTGGGCATTTACCTCTGCTCTTGCAGGCACATGTCATGACTCCCCGTCAGTACTAACATTCACAATTATAGGTAATGAAACTAAAAGCCGTGTACAGGCATAATAGGGATACAATCTACTACCCCCCTATTATAAATCAGCAAGGTCACACGAGAAACTAATTGTGCTTACCAACTGTCATAGTGACCATTTCCCAGCAGGAGAAATTCACAGCTACAGTAATTACAATTCACAAAAATGATCTTGATTTCTATAAATGTTTTGCTGTTTGTTTTAAAGAGATGTGTGTTTACTGCATCATAGATGCTAGAGGGGTATTCTTTTTTATCAGTTCAAGGGCAGGCTGATCCTTCAGCATTTGTTTTAGTGGAAACCGTTTGTTGCATTATTTTGCATTTTCTTAAAGTCTGAAACAGTCAACAAATTCCAAGTAACAAAGACAAATATGACACATAGAATAAACAGCGCTGTGCTGCAGCTAATTACCAAACAAATATGTGACACCAAAAACAAAACGAACGCCTATTTGAGAAATATGAACTGTGGCGGAAGAGTCCTACCATGACTATATATATATATATATATATATATATATATATATATATATATATATATATATATATATATATATATATATATATATATATATACATAGTCATATGGAAAAGTTTGGGCACCCCTATTAATCTAAATCATTTTTAGTTCTAAATATTTGGGTGTTTGCAACAGCAATTTCAATTTGATATATCTAATAACTGATGAACACAGTAATATTTCCGGATTGAAATGAGGTTTATTGTACTAACACAAAATGTGCAATATTAGTTATTAGATATATCAAATCAAAATGGCTGTTGCAAACACCCAAATATTTAGAACTAAAAATTATTTAGATTAATAGGGGTGCCCAAACTTTTTCATATGACTGTCATTGTAATTTTCCAGTCATCAACTATTAGATTAAAATTGAAAGGTTTTTGAAAAACTGCCTATGATAACAGTATATTTTATAAAAAAAAAAACTCAAAATGCATGTTCTAAATTATTATGCACAGCAGAGAGTTTTCAACCTTTTCATTTTTATAACGAGGAAAAAAAATGGTCATTTGTGAAATTCTAAGCTTTAGCAGGTTATTACAAAATGAAATCAAACAGTTTTCAAGTCAAAATTTTGTTCTAGGTGATGTTACATGTGCATATAGGACCCCTTGTTCAAAATGAGCTTCTGAACTCTCTCGTCCATTGAATTTTGGATGGTTTGTGCTTTAATTGTTTTGCATGAGGACAGAATACCCTCCCAGAGGTGTTGCTTAGATGTGAACTGCCTCCCGCCATAGACACTCCTTTTGATGATGCTCCAGAGGTTCTCAATGGGGTTGAGGTCAGGGGAGCATGGGGGCCACACCATAAGTTTGTCCCCTTTTATGCCCAAAGCAGCCAGAGATGCAGATGTGTTATTTGCAGCATGAGACGGTGCATTATCATGCATGAAAATGATCTTGCTGCGGAATGCACGGTTCTTCTTCTTGAACCATGGCAGGAAGTGCTGTTTGAGAAACTCCACATACATTATGGAGTTCATCTTTACACCTTCAGGGATCCTAAAGGAGCCGACAATCTCTCTCCCCATGATTCCAGCTCAAAACATTACTCCACCTCCCCCTTGTTGGTGCTGTAGCCGTGTTTGCATGGGGTGTCCATCAACCAGCCATCCTCCACTTCATCCATCTGGACCATCGAGCGTTGCAAGGCACTCATCAGTGAACAAAACAGTTTTGAAGTCAGTCTTTATGTATTGTTTGGCCCACTGGAGCCGTTTCTGCTTGTGTGCAGTGGAAAGAGGAGGTCGATAGGATGGCTTACGCATAGCTGCAAACCTCTGAAGGACCCTGCATCTTGTTGTTCGGGGGACGTTGGAGGCACCAGCAGCTTCAAAAACTTGTCTGCTGCTATGACAAGGCATTTTTGCAGCTGCTCTTTTAACATGATGTAATTGCCTGTTGGAAAGAGTCCTTAATTTTCCCTTATCAGTACGCACACGTGTGTGCTGTGAATCAGCTACATACTTCTTGATTGTGCGATGATCACGATGAAGTGTCTTGGCAATGTTGATTGTAGTCATGCCTTGACCTAAACACTCCACAATTTGTTGCTTCTCAGCAGCCAACACATCCTTTTTCTTTCCCATTTTGGCTTAAAATGTAGGCTGCTTAATAATGTGGGACAGCCTTCTTAAGTAGTCTTGCCTTTAATTGGACACACCTGCCAAACTAGCACAGGTGTCTGCAAATGCTTTCAGTGATATAAAGAGCCCTGACACACATCACCATCAATGAGTTTAACTAACAAACAAAAAAATTCTTACCTTATCACTCTAAACACTTTTTGCATAATAATTTGGAACACAGTGTATATACACACACACACACACACACACACACACACAGTTGAGTCACATAATTGTGGCCACTTCATACTTTTAACATCAGCAGCACATAGCACATAAATGAAGTCACATGTCATGAGCTAGATTGGTGAATATTTAAGGTGTGTGATAGGCCGTCTGCACACATATCACTTGTTGCTGTCAAATGTAAAAGGAGTGATTTATAAGAGTTGCAAAAAAATATGATTACTGGCTTTCAGGAAAAGGTTGGTAGTGTTTCTGAAACTGTGAAGTTTGTGAATTAGCATGTTGCTGTGGAAAAAGTATATTGTGAGTGGACAAATGGTACCATTGGGAGTAAGAGATGTGTAAACTGCAAAACACCATGTGCCATTGATGTCAAGGGTGAAAGTTGACTGCAAAGATGTGCAAGAGAGGACTGACAGTTCAGCGAATCCTATTTTGTACAGAGCTTCAAAGGAAACAGATGGCCACTGCACATCTTCATGCATCAGCAGAAAAGCCTTTAATTTTTACGTTATTAATGGAATTGAACCTCCCCTGACTTTGGCAATAAATCATGTTTTCTGTTTTATTGAATGGATATCAGATAAGAAAGATCAGAGAACAAACACCCTGCAACAATTGCTGGAAGAACACAAGCTAGTGGTGGCAGCATTAGGATAGATCCACATGACAAAGACAAAATACCGGTCAGATTCAGTCTTAAAAATCTGGTCAGTTATTTTGTCATCTTTTGCATGGTTTTGGGGGACAGTTTTGTCCGCGGTTTGGGAATTCGCCCGTCCCCCTCAACTATTGAATTGCACACCTTTCGCCCAAAAACTGAGTGGAAAAATGTGCATGTTCTGAGTTTTTCAGAATGCTGGCGGTGTGAAAATCTGTCAGCTGAAAATCCGTTCAGTGTAGACGGGATTTTCTATCAGACTTTATGGATAGTTGACATTTGGTTTTCAGACAGTTTTAAAATGAAAATTAATCTGAAAACCTTATCATGTGGATGTACCCTTACAGTCTGATGAACATTTTCCTGACATCTATGTGGAAAGCATTCTCAATTGATTTGGGTATGAATCCATCAAGAAAATGTGACATGTTATGTGGCTAGAAACGTCTGTTATTAGTTGAAGGAGCATGACCAACACTTCCAAGTAATACCCCGTTCTCCTTATTCCTCAATCTGAAACCAAATTAAGCATCTGTGGGGGCCACCTCAATCATCACGTTGATTTTATACATCCTCCCCCACAGACCCTCCAGCAACTGTGGGATGCACTGTAGTCAGCCTGGCTCCAGATACCTGTGACAACCTACCTGTCACGACACAGGTAGGGGATCCTCTGGACCACCGTAAGCGGTGGTAACAGCCATACCAGGGAGTGGGGTCTAAGCAGGTCCCGGTTTTCACCAGAGCCTGCCGCAATGCAGGATGGGCTTGCTGCGGCAGGAGTCCTACCAGGTCGCTACCACTGGCGCGACTAGTTTGCGGCGGCAGCCGAGGCGCAGCAAGGTACCAAATCGTAAGACAAACTCGTAGTCAAGGTCAGGCCAACAGGTCAAGGCAGGCAGCGTAGATTCGTGGCCAGGAACGTAGCAAGAGGTCAGGAAACACGGACTAGACAGGAACACACTTGGAATGCTTTCTCAACAGGCTAATGGCACTGAAGATCCGGCGAGGGCATTCAGGAAGTGTACACCTTATATAGGGTCAGCGACCAGCAATCAATCAATTGCCTAAGGAGCGGGGACACGCGTACCGGCCGACAGAGAAGCCGCGGGGAAGCAGGAGTGCGGTCGGGAATGTTAGGCTGCATAGGGGGACGAGTGCGCCCGCGGCCCGACATGTGGACTGTGGCGCCACCTGTCCCTGCAGCCAGGGGGATGACAGAAACCCGAGTACGCCCGCAGCCCGACCGGGGGGCTGCGAGGCCACTCGTAACACTACCAAGACCTTGTTGAGTCACTCTTAGCCCATCTAGCTGCTGTTCATGTTGCACACATTGGTAACTCTGGATATTAGCTGGTGGTAGTAATAATAATGTGCATAGACAGCAGTGTCGGACTGGGGTGTCCGGGGCCCACCAGGGGAGTTGATCTTGGGGGCCCACCTTACAGCGTCTGTACATGAAAATATTACCTGTTAATTTGTGGGCCTCTCAAACATACATGTGTGCATTTTACCACATATACTCTCAAGCGGATGTCCAGGTGCACGGAGCCCGAGACGCTGTGCGGGACGCGGGAAGCGGCACGCCAAGGAATCCAGAATTCTTCAAACGGTAAAACTAAGCAGCTTTATTATGATCCAATAAAATAATAGCACAGCAACTAAATCCCCCTAACAGGTAGTCTCACAGACGCGTTTCGGCTATATTACCCTTGCTCACTGTAATGGTAGGCTGCTGCCATCTTGCTTTTATATCTTTAAAATACTATAAAAACAAATAACCATTGAGAAAAATACCTGTCACATTACATGTAGAACGAGAGGCTCCCAAAACCCGGACTGGACTTGAATACATGATAGCTGTAACAGCAGACATAGCCTTAAATATCTATTGATTATTAAATGATGTTACCAGTGCCCCTAGAAAGGGACTTGGGAGTAAATTAACCTTATATCCTAATAGATGTACAGCATGTCCGTGCGAGAATTTAAACCCTGTGGTCTTCTGGTGTCTAATCTAAGAATCCATTGTGCCTCTCTTTGCCTCACTAATCTGGTCCAATTTCCCCCTCGATATGGATGTGGAATGGTATCTATAACATAAAAAGAAAAATTATTTACATCTCTATTGTGCTCTTCTAGGAAGTGCTTGGCAGCTCCTGACAGTTGGCCCTGTCCCTTCCTGACACTAGAAATGTGTTCCATAATTCTGGTTTTTACTTTGCGAATAGTGCTGCCCACATATTTCTTATCGCATACAGAACACTCTATAATTTAGACAGAGTGGTGACTATTGCAATTGGCAAAAAGTCGGATATCAAAAACCCGTTTATTATCTGAATCTGTAAAGGTGGTGGTCTTTTTTGCAACTCTGCGCTCATTACTCCAAATGTTATCTGGGAATGAATGGAAGGCCAATTACACTTGGGTCACTTGTGATGTGATAGGGCTCTATTCCAGCATTCCACACGATATAGCCCTGGTGGCCCTCACCTTTTTCCTACAACATTATGGAATATATGACAAAAATACACAAGAATTTATCATTTTGGCAGTGGAGTTTCTGTTAAACAGCAATTATTTCAAATTTGAGGAGGATTTTTATATTCAATGTATAGGAGCGCCTATGGGAGCAACCTTTTCACCATCCCTGGCGAATTTGACTATGGCTTGGTGGGAGCACCATGCCATCTATAATGTTAACAACCCTTATATAGATTGCATTGTATGGTAAATTAATGGGGTCACGATGTAGCGCTCATACAGTCCTTTTTGCAATACATTAATCAAAATCCATTTAATTTACGTTTCACATGCAATTGGGACAAAATCAACATTCCGTTTTTGGATATACAATTTAAGGGACATGTGGCAACAGGAAAAATCACAACCACACTTCACACTAAGCCTAATTCAGGGAACTCTATCCTCAGAGCAAATAGTTGCCATTCAATTCATACAATTAAAGCCATTGCCTATGGCGAGTTTATAAGGGCAAGGAGAACATGCACACTCGATGAGGATTATACAGTAGCAACAAAAACTATTACAACAAAATTAGAACAAAGAGGGTATAACACCAGAGATATAGAGAAGGCAAAACGTAAAGTTAGCTATATGAAACAAGAACCATTATTAATTACTAAAAGCAAACAGAAAGAACAGGAATATTCTAAGGATGACATCACCTTTTCCACAAAATATAGCAAAAACTTTAACCAAATTAAAACTATTTTCAAAAAAAATCTAAGTGTCCTACGTCAGGACATCAAATTGGACAAGATTCTAACCAAAGGGGTACAGGTCATCCCCAAAAGAGGTAAAACGCTGGGGAACATCATATCCCCCAGTACATTTATACCCCAGCAAACTGAAGTAAAAAAAAACCTGGTTATCCCAGAAAGGGTTTTTTAAGTGTGGAGGTGCCCGATGTAATGTGTGCAGAGGTGCAAAAAAGACCAGCACCTTTACAGATTCAGATAATAAACGGGTTTTTGATATCCGACTTTTTGCCAATTGCAATAGTCACCACTCTGTCTAAATTATAGAGTGTTCTGTATGCGATAAGAAATATGTGGGCAGCACTATTCGCAAAGTAAAAACCAGAATTATGGAACACATTTCTAGTGTCAGGAAGGGACATGGCCAACTGTCAGGAGCTGCCAAGCACTTCCTAGAAGAGCACAATGGAGATGTAAATAATTTTTCTTTTTATGTTATAGATACCATTCCATGTCCATATCGAGGGGGAAATTGGACCAGTTTAGTGAGGCAAAGAGAGGCACAATGGATTCTTAGATTAGACACCAGAAGACCACAGGGTTTAAATTTTCGCACGGACATGCTGTACATCTATTAGGATATAAGGTTAATTTACTCCCAATTCCCTTTCTAGGGGCACTGGTAACATTATTTAATAATCAATAGATATTTAAGGCTATGTCTGCTTTCACAGCTATCATGTATTCAAGTCCAGTCCGGGTTTTGGGAGCCGGTGGCTAAGACTGTGCAGTACTGAGGATTGGGGCATTTGCCCTCAATTTCCGGACCTTGCCTCTGAACACTGGGGACAGAGGTTTGAGGTTTCGACTGGGCTATGGCTGCTACAGCGGTAGTTCCACCACTGGAGCTCAAGATCCACTGTGGTTTCACCGACTTCACAATGGGCCAGTACAAGCTTGCTAGACAGTGTACCTGTATATATAGACAGACAAACACAATACAGAGCAACATTATACTTGGTAGGTGCCAAAACACATCCAGGCATTGAGTTCATGAAACACTTTAATCCCTTAATGATGCTATTATTTTTGAATAGTTTACTTTTTTCATCTCTACTTTCCAAGAGCCTTAACTTTTTTTCATGTCAAAATAGCTGTATGAGGAATTGTTTTTTGCAGAACCAGTTATATTTTTTAGTGGTATCAATTACAGTATCTTACAAAAGTAAGTACACCCTTTATATTTTTTTATGTAAACTAGTCAGTGTACAGCTTATATAACAGTGTAAATTTGATGTTAACTCAAAATAGCTCAACACACAGCCATCAATGTCTAAATCTCTGGCAACAAAAGTGAGTACACCCTGAAGTGAAAATGGACTAATTGTGTCCAAAGTCAATATTTTGTGTGGCCATTATTATTTTCTAGCAGTGCCTTAACACTCTTGGGCATAGAGTTCACTAGAACTTATAGGTTGCTAATAGTGTTGATCGAACTGTTATAGAAATGTTAAGTTCTAGCAAAACCTCTCGAATTTTTAAAACTCGAACGGAACCGAACATTTTAATGTTCGTTCGCGTAAAGTTCTAGTTCTAGTTCGGCACTACATTTTCAGTTTAGTTTTCAGCGGCTTTCTGCACTTTTGGCGGCCACCCAATCACCTTTCTGAACTTTTGGCAGCCATCCAATCAGTGCAGAGCACAGAGAAGTGTCAAAAACGTCATCGCTGAGGTAGGGCTCTCATTGGCTGCTAAAATCACATGGCCATGTTATATATTGTTATTATTGTTATTATTGATGTCTATGGAGAGGGAAATGCGATATATATATATTTCACTGTATCGCCTTGTGAATGCAATTTTCAGCTCACTCTCTGTACTGTACAGACTGCTCTTAGTTAGATAGCATTTCCCTCTCCATAGACATCAATAATTAGGGAGTTTGGTATTGCTGGCTGCATCTTTCCTACACCCAGAAGCTGTTATTTGGTGACATTTGCAGGCTCACATAACACTTAACTCTCATATACATGAATATATATTATACAGAGTGGTTGCATTTGCTAAATCATACTCAAAAGTGCCCAAAAGTTAAATGTTTGCAGTTTTGGGGTTTCAATAATTGTTTAATATACCATCTCCAAATCTCCTATGTGTCAAAGGGGCTTTGGGACCCCATCAGGATACAGGGCCCCATAGCAGCTGCTACCACTGCACCTCCTATAGCTACGCCCCTGCTTGCAAGCTGTCCTCATCTTTTCAGTTAGCCATTGAAAGGAATTAAGTATTTTAGCCTCTCAACTTTTTTCTGTCACTCTTAGAGACAAATTTTCTTCACTAAGTTGTTCCACGTATCCAGTTTACTGTTATGGATGGTAATTACAGCTTCTCCTCCCCTGTATAGGTATAAAAATTAACCAGAACATCTTCTCTCATTGACTTTAATGTAGTTTGAGTTCGAGTTCTAGATGAATAGAACCTCGAACCGAACACATTAAAGTTTGAAGTTCTAATCTAATCAAACTTTTTACTGCTCACTCATCTCTAGTTGCTAATGGATGCCTCTTCCACTCCTCCATAACGACATCACAGAGTTGGTGGATGTTAGAGACCTTGCGCTCCTCCACCTCCTGATAGTAGAAGCCCCATAAATGCTTAGTAGGGTTTATGTCTGGAGACATGCTTGGCTAGTCAAGCAATTTCACCCTCATTTTCTTTAGCAACGCAGTGGTCATTTTGTAGGTGTGTTAGGGATCATTATTATGTTGAAATACTGCAGCCCAGTTTCCGAAGGGAGTGGACAATGCTCTGCTTCAGTATGTCACAGTTCATGTTGGAATTCATGGTTCCATCAATGAACTGTAGCTCCCCACAGATGGCAGCACCATGACACTCCCACCACCATGCTTGATTATAAGCAAGACACACTTGTCTTTATATTCTTCACTTGGTTGCCCCCACAAACGCTTGTTATCATCTGAACCAAATATCTGTTCAAATCCTGGTCTCATCAGACTACAGAACATGGTTCCAGTAATCCGTGTCCTTAGTCTGCTTGTTTTCAGCAAACTGTTAGCAGACTTTCTTATGTATCATCTTTAGAAGAGGTATCCTCCTGGGACGACAGCCATGCAGACCAATCTGATATTCTGTCTGAGCACAGAAAGACTGGGCCCCCCACTCCTTTAACCCCTGCAACAATGCTTGCAGCACTCACATGTCTGTTTTGAAAAGGCAATCTCTGGAGTTTATGTTGAGCATGTGCACTCAACTTCTTTGGTCGACCATAGTGAGGTCCTCTGTATGGTCTTGAAAACCATTCTGCAGCTCAGTTTCAGGGTGTGTGCAATCTTATTATAGCCTAGGCAATCTTATAATAGCCTAGGGCATCTTTAGTACAGGATACAGTATAAACTCAGCACTCTCACCCATAAAGCTCTCCACAGCGCTGCTCCTCCCTACATCTCCTCCCTAGTCTCTGTCTACCGCCCTACCCGTGCTCTCCGCTCTGCTGATGATATCAGACTACATTCCTCAATCATCCGAACCTCCCATGCCCGCCTACAAGATTTCACACGTGCGGCACCAATTCTCTGGAATATGCTACCGCGGGCGATCAGGCACATTCACAACCCTCACAGTTTTAAGAGGGCCCTGAAAATACATCTTCTCGGTCTGGCCCACCAAGATCCCTAACTGCTATCACACACATCTGTCACTCCCTGCACTTGGGCACTCACAGGCACTTATCTGTATATAGATGTACAGTCTGGGTGGCAGGTTCATCCATTTTTCATGTAAACCACCCCCTATTTATGAAACATGGCGGACCATTGTAAACTTGGCACTTCTTACCGTATGTTTCACCCATACACCCTTATAGATTGTAAGCTCTCACGAGCAGGGCCCTCACACCTTGTGTCTCATTTGTAAGTACTTTTAATGTGTAATGACTGTATGTTTACCCTTGAATTTGTAAAGTGCTGCGGAATATGTTGGCGCTATAGAAATAAAGATTATTATTATTATTATTATATTATTATTATTTATGTAGAGCAAAAAATCTCTTTTAAGATCCTCAGACAGTTTTTTGCCATGAGGTGCCATGTTAAACTTTCATTGACCATTGTGAGAGCATTAACATCAAATTTAACACACTTAAGATCAGAGCAGTAAAATACAATATTTACAAAAATGTGAAGGGTGTACTCACTTTTATGAGGTACTGTAAATTACCCTATTATGTATTGGAATGCACCCGAAAAAAAAAATTGTCAGGTGGAATTAGAGACAAATCTTACTGCCTTTGTTTGTAACCATACTTATATTTGCACTTCTGACCAATATCTGTATAATATTATCCCTCTGCACATATTGTCTGTCTAGTGCACCCTCCAATGGCGAATTAAATATATAAACTTTAATCTGAGCTAGTCTGTCTTGATAATTGAACTCACCCACCTATTACTCAGTCTTTTAAATTTAGCTACCCCAAGGCTGGTTCCTGGCCTTGTTGTAAGACGGTAATGGACCGGCCTTATAACCAAACAAAGAGCTGGTGGCACTTTATTTGGCCTGGCAGAGCTCCGTTTAACCAGCATGAGTAAACGGATCTCTCCCAGGCGTTCAGGGTTGTGGGCGAGTAGGGTGTCCTCTCGCACTCCCTGGGTCTTCCTGTGCTCATGTGGACAGGGATTAACTGTGAAACAGTATCTGGCTGACCTTTGTCACGATACACCCCAAGTCAGGCTGTCGACCCTCGAGTGGGCTGGCGGGGGGGTTTCCTGACAAAGATATTGTTTTCATTTTGACTTTTAGGTACACAACAATGCCGATTATGTTAATTTATTTGCTTTGTTATGTGATTAATTTTTTTTATTTTTTAGAATTTAAAAAACATTCTATTACTTTTTAGCTGTTATATTTACTGTTCCTAGGGGAATTGAACATGCAATCACTTGATCGCTTATGCTATATACTGCAGTACTTACATAGAGCAGTATAAATGTAGTTATTTAAGTGACCTCCTTTTACATGATGTTTATTACATGATGTAATAGGAGTACTATTATTGCAGACTTGAGGGCTTCCATTAATCTCCTACCTGCCATGACAACTGAATGGCACCCCACAATCTTTTCATGTGAGGAGGGGGTTCATCAGGAAATAAAAAGAGGCTCTGCACCACTTTATAGCAGCTTAGATCCTTATCTGTGGTTAAATGGTTGGATCAGAGTTATCGCTGATCCTTCCTATTAACAGGAGTCAGCTGCAATTTACCACTGGCACCTGTCACATATGAAGCAGACTTTACATATGAGCCATACACCAATATAATGTATACATCATGGAGTATTAATGGGTTAAATTGTGCTGTTATCTTTACTATATTTATTAAATTAAGGTTTTATAGCGCACATTTTAATCAAATTGTGTATGCCCATCTACCACGTCAAAATGAATTTATTAGACGGGACTTAATTTACAATGACCTCCCCTGGGATCAAAGCCACCAATGCATAATAGTTAAAGGGCTTTTGCCACAATCTCATTTATACCTCCTGCATCAAACTCTTTAGCTGTTTGTGCTGAGAAGGTGCCATGTGTGATTGGAAGATCGATCCCATCTGGTGAGGTTACCTTGTCAATGTAAATGTGCATACACAACTTGATCAAAATGTGTGCTAAGATACCCACATTTTATACAGCTAGTAAAGATAGTTGTAATGCAGTTTTACCCCTTAGTGCTCCATAATTTGCATAACAGACATATGGGCAAAACCCCAATGCATTTATCCACCTCACCATTGCATCAAACTAGGCATAGACCACCGAGCAAATATCAGGATTAATACCATTGTTCACCGACAACCCACATGGAAAAGAAAGACACATTTGTTTGACTCTTTTTAGGTACACCAAGAGAGAACACCACTAAATCAGTAAAGGGAGGGCTTCCAAAGAAACCTGCCAAGGTAAACTTTTTTCTGCTAATTTATCAGCCACCATAATGGAGTGAAAATCTTAGGTTTTTAAGGGAGAAAGGGACATTGTTGGAAGGAGGAGGGAGCAGTAAACCATCTGCACAACCTTCCAACAGCAACCATGTTGCCTTTTAGCTATCTAGAGGCGGCAGCATCACATGAAGCCTCATTGGAGTATCCCTTTGGCTATTATTATTTCTGAGACTTTTTCCTTTAACCTTATTGAAACAATGTGCTGCTCCATGGGACTTTCCACTGCAATGTCAACAGATGTGATTGAATTTGTAGCTGACTCTAAACTTACACACTAACAACATAATCCAGGCTTCTGCCCCCAAGGCTGCCCAGCCACCCCAGCTGATCCAGAATATCCCAGTCCCAACAGGAAACGACTGCCCATAACGCATCAGAGCCATCCTTGTGGTCCCATCTGATGTGTGGCCGAACAGCCAATCACAAGCAGACAGTGAACATAGGATGCAGGAACTCAGGAATGCAGTAACACAGAAATTCAGAGGGCAGTAACCATAGTGCAATGTACCCTAGCTTCCACATCGGGGCCAGATTGGAGGCAGCAGTTGTGTTTTATATCTGTGCCAGAAAGGAAATGAGCTGAAGCTGAGTGAGTGCTGATGCCAGGGTTATCATTTGCCATGCTGGAAAGAGGTCAGAGCAAATTCCAGATTCCACCGCCAGGATCAAAAGGAAAATTACTGACACAGGAGATTCAGGGAAACTTGCAGATCGTGACAGTGAAGAGGGTGAATATCTCAACATATTCATTCGTTTACATCTTCCGTTTAACCACTGATTTCAATTGAGCACACAACGGACTTTTGGACCTTCAAAACACAACACTTCCCTTCTTGCCCTATCATCCAAACCCTCCTTATCACACTGCTCCACTGCTCCTTTTTCATCTGTACCGACATCATCACACAAGCTTTCCATCTTCTAGCTGCATCTAAACTCTCCAATACCGCGCCACCTCCCCCCACTTTACTCACCAGTAGAGATGGGCGAATTGATTCTAACGAAGTGGAATTCGTTTAGAATTTCAGGAAAATTTCGGTTCGGATCGAAGTCGAACTTTGGGGTACTTCGGGTGAACGAAGTGTGCTTTTGATTGATAAAATGGCTGCGAGCACATGACGCTACATGGGGCAAAGCACTCTGGGAGGAAGAAGGGCATAGCCTGCATGACATGTGCAGAGGTGAAGCCAATCAGAGACCGGCGGATTCTGTGACGTCACCGCACTATGTAAGTCAGGGCGCGACGCCGGAGCTCACACTCCTCTCACTGTGCTCATCAGGGGGGTTTCTCCGCGGGGGATACTCTTAAATGAAGAAATGTTTTATATAGCATTTTTGTGGGGGGGTTTTCACTTCTCAGAGACTGTTTTCTTAAAAGTTCAATTTTTTAATTTTTTTTTGGGAAAAGGGTCGAAAACCTGTGGGGTCCCCTGCACTGCATATACATTTCCCAAAATTCCCCAAAATGGGGTCTAAGCCCGTTCCCTTTTGTATTCAATTTAAAAAAAAAAGCATTTTTCAATTTCAAATCCAATTTATTTTTGCCTCTCAATTCTATTCCAATTTTTCCCTCCAGGGGTTTAAAAACCCTTTTTTTGCTGGGGAGCGAAACCCCCAAAAACCCCTCTTTTTCAACGGGCCAAAAATATAAATTATTTTTTTTTAGCCTAATTCACAAGCAAAGGTTAAAAACAACTGTATCTCTTGGGGTTGGCATAGAAAACACGCAATTGTAACACGCTTTAAAAACTACTATTTTTTTGCGGGTTTAAATTTTTTGGCGCAATTTTTCATCCAGGGTTTAATTAAGCGGTTTTTTGCCCGGGGTGCTGGGCAAAAAAAAAACCGTTTTTTTAAGACCAAAAAAAATTTCTTTTTCCCGTAGCCTTTTTCACAACAAAGGTTAATTACAACTGTAACTCTTTTTTGTGGCAAAAAAACCCAATTTTTTTAAAACGGGTACAAAGATACTTTTTGTTTCCCCAATTTTTTTTGGGGGCAATTTTCATCCAGGGGTTTAATTTAAACGTTTTTTTGCGGGGTCTGACAAAAAAAAAACCGGCTTTTTCAACCCAAAAAATACATTTTTCCGTACCAAAATTTATGTCCGAAAAATTTTTAAAAACCTGTTTTTGCTTTTACAATTTTTAAAACACACAGTGTTTTTAAACGACCAAAACAAATAAATTTTTCCCCCGCCATTTGTGGGGCCAATTTTTATTCAAGGTTTTCCCAAACCTTTTTTACCGGTTTTATTTTAAATCAAAAAAAAGGGGGTATTTTTTTCAATACAAAAACATCATCAAAAAGGGGTCCCTTTCATTTAGAACAAACAGTATTTCAGACAGAGGGGGCAGGCTCTTCACCCCGCGAGGGGATGGGACAAACATTCCTGGAACGGCCCAAAGGGCGCAAACACAAGTGGAAAGCCCCACAGGGTCACTGGGGGGCCACAACTCCGCTGCCCTCTACCGGGCGTTGGGTTTTTTCAACAACACAAGGGTTTCTTGATTGTTTTACCGGGCAACCCTTTCCCCCCAGATGACCCTTTTGACAACCCCAGCCAAAGTTTGGGGGGAACCTCAAACACAACCCCTAGGGTTGGGATGGGCCCCCGGGAGCGGGGCCAAACGAACCCCCCCACCGTCCTCACCCCCTCTGTCCCATCCGGTTCCCTCCCCCCAGAGATCTACATGTGGTCTGGGCCCCACGCCACTATATAGCGGGGGAACAATTTGAGGGGGGCAGTCCCAGCTTTCTTAGAATGAAAAATGGGGCAAATATCGCCTCTTCTTTCAGTAGGGGGCAAAACAAAAGATTTTTGGAGAGGGGAAGGGGGGTTTATGTTTTTGAAGGGCAGCCCCCGCATACCCAAACCGTGTGAGGGCACCCGGGGGGACGATGAAAAAACAAACAGATAGATTGGCCGGGCCGCACTTGGGAAACCGGTGACAAGGCCCCTTTTTTATCATCGTCAGGGAAAGAGGGCGTTCCCCCCGGGTTGGGCCAAAAGGCAGCACGCAAACCCCAAGTGGGGCTGGGCCCCTGGGGTCACAGGATACACAGTGTGAGGGCGGAAAACCAAGCGGGGCCCCGGGGGGAAAAAACCCGCTTTGCAGGTTTCCCAAAAAAGTACGGGAAAAGGGCTCACCAGACACACGGGGTATCACTCATGCGGGGCGTTCGAGAAACCGATTTCCGGCCTTGGCCTTCTTTGCTAAAACACCAGGAGCCAATATGGGTATTGTAAATCTGTGGCAGAAAGTGGGAAACGGGGCCCGGGGGTAACTTGGGACCACGGGCCCGGGGCAACACATGGGAGCGTCATCAGCGGGGGGCCTGGGAAAAAATGTCTCAGATGTGGGGTCCAATCCGGGCCCCCCGCACAACAGCAGAGGCAGGAGCGCCCCGGGACACATGCCGTTCCCCATCAAGGGGCCCCCCAACCCCTGCAAAAGGGGGCTTTTTCCCTTTACATCCCCTCCCGGGCCCCGAAGCTCCTGCTCCTCGGGTACTCATGGCCCACAGTCCGGGTTTAGGGGGGCGATTGCAAAAAACCCAAAAGTGGGGGCCCAAACCCTCCTAAGGGGCAGCAGCGGGCCGGGGCTCCTTCCCCAATTTGTTTGGGAATTTGCATCCCCCCCCTTTCCAAAGGTTTGGACTCTGCAAACCCTTTAGAATTAAAAGGGTTTTTGCCAACCAGATGGAAAGTTCCAAGGCCCAATTTCTTTTTCCAAAAAGGGAGTACCACACTTCAAAAATTTAAACCAAAGGGGGGTCATCCCTTTAGCTTTTCGGTTTTTTTTCCCAAAGGGGCACGGCACCCCGGACCTTTGGGGCTGTAACTAAAGGGCAGGGCCCAAATGTCCTTTAAAAGGGCCCCCTGGGGAATGGGCTTTTCCCCCCATGCACACCAAAAAACTAGGGAAGAACGCCGCTTTCTCCTCCCCGTTTTAAAAAGGGTGCCCCTGGGGCCAATGTTTTCCCCCCCTCCTCCACCCCCCCACCACCATCTCACCTCCAAAAGTAAATGCTCCAACATCCCCCCCTGTTTTAGGGCACAGCGGTCACGCAGTTCTACACCTGGTTTCCTCGCAAAAAAAGTCACACAGGGGGGGAATCCCCTTTTATGCCAAAACAAGAAAAAAAAGTTGGGCTTTTTCCGCGCCCAAATGCAAATCAACCATGTGACGGGCCCAAAGGGGGAAACATGGTGTCCGCGCTGCCAAACCCAGAGGGGTATCCATTCCCCCGCAAGCGCACCCGGGTTTAAACTGGTTTAAAAAAAGGGTTTCCCGAAGTCCCTTCCCCCCCGATTTTTCAGAAAATTCTGAAAATTTCCAGGAAAAATGTCTCACTTTACCATTTTTACAAAACCCAAAAACCCCCCCCGATTTTAGGGGAAACCCTCCCCCAAAACACTCCCGATATGCGATATTTCCACCCGCTGGAAATTTCCGCCCCGCACAATTGGACCGACTTATGAACAAGAAAGGCCCTTAACGATTTTTGGTTTCCCGGCAACAAATACTCCCCCCGTGTAACTTTGATGTCAACCATTGAGCACCCTTTGACATCTCCGTTTGTTGACCATTCGAGGAGGGAACGTTATTTTGGGCAGTCCGCCCGGCTTTCGGGGGAAAAACATCATTCAAAGGGTTCATGTCCTGGGAAAAGATCGAAAAAAACTTCTGGGCAGGGGCTGGGGACGTGGCACTAAACTCGTGGCCACCGGGGTCCCCGTGGGGCTGAAATGGAGGGGGAAGGGGGAGCATTTAGCAAAGCTTTTTCGGGGGAAATAGGGGTTTTTTACCCAATTACAAAGAGGGAAGGGAACAGCTGGGGGAGGTGGAAAGGAGATAAAGGGGAAAAGGCAGATTTACCACTAAGCACCGTGGGAGTAACAGGGGAAATGGAGGGAGGGAGGGCCCCCCGGGGTCCCCTTGTCAATTTTCCCCAGCAAACTTATTTGCCTGGGTAGTGACAGCCGAATAGTCCCCGCACCCAGAGGGGGACTTCTTGGGTTTCCTCCACCCATTGGGCCCTCGCTACCGGTTTCCCCAAAAGGGGGGGCCTTTTTCCCCGCTAATTTTTAAAGGGGAAAACAAACTCAAATACATAGGGAAATCCCCTAATCAGTTGGGCCCCTGCCATGTCGCATTTGCCCTCCTCTTGACTTCTGATTTTGGGGTTCCCCACGCTCACGAAAAACTTCCCCCGGGGGGGGTGGGAAGGTGGGGGGTAGGAAAACATAACCAACTCCACATATAACCCAAATCTGGGGTCCCTGAGGGGCCCCTTCCTTCACCCCCTAGTGAGGGCAGCCCGCCAGCAGCAGCACACAGGGCCTGGACAGCCCTGAAAACCCAAAAGGGTTTTTGGCCCCACTTTGGACAGCACTAACCCCCCCTCATTAGAAGGGCCCTGGACTATTGGGACCAAACTGAAGTGGGGCCCCCAAAATTCCATTTTCAGGGAGAACGGGCCCCCCCGGGCCCGTAATTTTGGGATCAGAGCGGTGTTCAGTGCGGGGGGGCCATCGTTTTCCCCCAAAGAAAACCCAAAAAGGGGAAAATTAACGACTGCCTTTGTCAAGGGTAATCAGGGGGGGATCCCCCCAGGTTTCCACCACCCAAACCTTAGGGGGCAGTCTGGGTTTTAAACTAAACCCGCCCCACCACTATTCAAACCGCCACCCCGCCTGAAAAGCCACACATCTGCTTTACAGTTTCCCATCTTTCCCCACCCCCATCTTTACCAAAGGGGCTGGGAAATTTCCCCCCAAACCAAAACACTCGTCCCTTGTGCCCCTCAAAGACCCATGCTGCTGCGCTGTTACGTTGCTGTTTTCCGGGACATCCACACTGTTCCAATTTTGCCACGTCTGACCCCATGCTCTGCTGGGCTCTCCCCCTTTCCCCACACTGTGGCCCTTGTGGGCCAAATTTCCTGACCCATCTGCCCCCCCGCCGTGACCTTTGCTCTCAGTCCCTTGTGCCACTCTGTCTTTTTTCCCTGTTTTTTTTCCCCCTCCAGAATGTCATTTTTGCTACCCCTGACCTCATACTGCTGCCCGGGCCCTGACCTCCACACGGTTTATTGTTCCACTCTTGGGCCCAATACTGGGTTTTTTGCCCCCCACAGAATGCATTGTCACTGCCTGATCCATGCGCGGGGGCGGACCTCCACAAATGTAAACATTGTGCCCACCCGTGGCCTAATTTCTGTTTTTCCCCCCTCCCAAGGGAAATTTATTGTTCCCCCTGCCTGACCTCATACGGGTGGGGTGCCCCTGACCTCCCTCTCAATCTTGTGCCACTCTGGGGGCTTCCTCGTGTTTTGGGCCAAAATCCAAATGTTATTTTCCACCCCCCTCCCTCATCGCGGGCTGGGCCCCCGTCCCTCCACACCTGTCACAATGGGTTTCCAAACCTGAGCTCTTTTCCCTTTTTTTTTTTTCCACTTTCCTGGCATGACTTTAAACAGGGTACATTCCCGCTTGAGTTTTTTGTCAATTTTTCCCCCTTTTAAAAGCCCAAAATTTTTTAGGGGAAGCATTCAAAGAGCGTTGGGAGTTCATCTGCTGTCATACTAAAACCAACATTGTATGAAGACCAAACCCAACTCCCCCTGCATATTTTTAAATATGGCAAAACGGTTTCTACAGCACCCTCAGGCCCCTGGGGCGCCGGAAATAGCTGCTTTTAACGCATTTTGTGCCCAAAATTTAAATTTGGGAATTAATTTATTTTTGGGCGGAAAATTCCCGAAGTGACCGACACGGGAATTTTTTAACAAGCCCAACTCTACTCACCAGGATACCCTCTTGAGGTGACAGCAAAGCAGAGACTGTGGACAAACCTGACCCTGGTGCATCACTCTTCTGCTCCCACTGGGTTTCCGTATGCGGCCATCTTAGCCAATCCCGATAAGCAGAAAATCTGGTGATGGAGACGGCAACGCCCAGCCAGACTGGGCCACCAGAAGGGATGCCCAAATCCTACAGTTGTGCTGAAGAATTGCCACAATGAAGAGGGAGCAGAACCCAACCCCACAACTAAGTGAATCCTACTCCCCCATGCAGGAACTGGCTGCCGCATTGGATTCCTCTCAGGCCGTGATCCGTGGCCCTATGCAGAGGACTGAAGACCACTGGCTGGAGGAACCCTAGAGGGCTCCTGTGGCTGCTCCAGGGCTTGGGTGCCATTTCAGGGCTTAGCCGCATAGAAGGCCTAGCCCTGCACCCGTGCTGGCTTAACTTGTATCGGTGTGGCCACTGATAATTTCCCCCATGTGCTTCCACAGCCAGTTATAGCTGCTTCACGGAACTCCGCCTGAGTACTTCAATAGCCGGCATGGGGAGGACAGTGTGTGCACAGGGACAGGTACCTTCCCTTTACAGTGTCATGGAGCTAACTGCAGGTTCCGTCCACCAACCTAGAGTCCGGCCCCAAACATTTCAGTCAGTACAGTGTCAGCCAGCGTATTTGTTCTATTATTATATTATTTGGATGTGCTGACTAACTTTGCCTATAAAACACCTGTACTTTCTGATTTAAAATGGTGTAATTTAGAAGATGGTCTACTTTTTAGTATCTCACTAAACCCCTGTTTTTTTTTGGGAAAACAATGAATTTAAACAGTTTGCAGATCTTCATGAACTTTTACTATTAACTGTTACTCAGTAGTGCTTGTTAAGTATGTGAGGCTATTTTTAATCTATAAACCAAATAATTTAAAATTAAATTTGATACCTACAAAAGGAGATAAATGTAACTGAATATGTTTCGTCATCTCGAAAAAGAAGATAGACTGACCATAAATTCTGTGTAATCATAAGAATTTAATGAGAAAAGTGTGCTGCATTGTTAGCGGGATAACTAATAGATGGAAAAATAATTTTTAACTACTATTTTTATTAATTTTTTCATTATTACAGATTTTGGTCTTTGTTTTGACCACATTTCAGTAATTTTTAAAGTATTTTAATGAGGTTTGTGCATGGTATATTATATTTACAATTGCAAGTAAAATTATTTAACCATCATTGCAGATTAGTTTTATCTGCAGCATTAACAAATTTTGCAAAACTACTATTAAACAAGAACAATTTATAATTTAAATATAATATAAATATATGAATTTATAATAGCTCAATAGACTTAATAGAACTATTGGCATCTCTAAATTCAACACAAAATGCCACTTCAACAGACTACTACCATTTTATAATTATTCAACTCCTTCCTGACAAGTAACTTAAGTACTTAGTGGACCAACTTTTTGCTGTTGTGACCTGGAAATGTGATGCGTAACCAGACACCAGCATCTGACAATTTTTCTACGTAATCTTAGCCCTTTCCTTATAGCAGTGGCCTCCAGTTCACTAGTATTCGCATGTAGCAACCACCTTCATCAAATCTCACCAGAAGACTTTCTATGGAGTTCAAGTCAAGCAACTGTGATGTTCACTCTAGAATCTTCCAAGATTTCTTCTGAAACCAAGCACTGGTTTACTTTGAAGTTTGCTTGGAATTATTATCCTGTTGAAAGGTACAGTGATGCTCATGTGTCAGCCTCTTCACAGATGGCATGGCATTTTCTCCTAGGATTTGCTGATACTAGATTTAAGCTATCTTGCTATTTTGTCCTACATAGGCTGCAGGTTCTCAGTATCAGAGGGAAAGAAACAGCCCAAGAGCATCATCAAGCCACCACCATGCCTTACTGTAAGCAAGGTGTTCTTATGCCTTATCCTTTCTTCTCTAGATATACCTTTGGTCCATAGACTTGTAAAGTTCCAATTTTCTTACATCACACAATAGAACAGAATCACAAATGATTGGTGGTTTATTTATAAGGTTTTAGGCATATTGTGCTTTTAGGTCCATAGAGGTGTACTTTAATATGAAATAAAAATTAGCTGTTTTGATAAAGGATGAAAACAGTTGAAAGTTTATTTAGAAGTAAAATTTTACAAGTGATGTAGAAGTAGAGTAACACAAAAATGAAAATTAATGAAAATAATGAGAACGTACAGGTAGACCTTATGTGGCAGAGAGACAGAGAAGTCTGATTCCCTTTTCATGATGAGACATATACACATTGGCACCAAAGAAATTTCACATGAATCACATATTTTATGCAAATCATTGCATCTGCTCCCCTTTCAGAGGTCTCAGTGAGGTTCAATCCCTTTTATCTAATCAGTACACCTTCCCTTAACCGCCTTAACCATAGAGAATGTTCTACTGTATTTCTGAAGGCAGAGTTCATGGTTAAGAGAGAAATATATCCTAATGCTTGTACAACAAGCTGCATGCATGTTCAGTAGAAGGTCCATATTGCAAGTTTATTGACTATTAACAAAAGCTACACTGTTGATCATTATTCCTGTTATTATTATTTTTATTAATGTCTTTAAGTCTAGGCATGGAGACCTTAGGTCTGTGCTTTACTGTATAAATGGAAACTTCAGTGCATCCTGCCACCATATCTTGATGCTGGTCTTCTGCAGGGTTTTTGTCCGTCTACCTATTTAGGAATCTGGTGGCAGATGGTGACAGCTTTCTCTTTCTTCCACATCTAGGTAGTGTAGGCAGTGTTCTTTCAACTTTGAACTTGCAATCTATAACCCCAATAATGCTTCACTAAGAACATGTAATGCCTCTGCTATCTTTTTGTATCCTTTTTCTTATTTGTGCAAGGCAATAATCTCTTTCCTTAACATTTTGGACTGATCTTTTAGCTTGCAAATATGTGCTATTATGAGAGATTCTAATGCGGAGCTTTAATAGTTCTGAGACTGCAGTTGTCATTAGGGTCAGACTGGCCCCCGTGGGAATAAGGGTAACCCCCTCTGAGTCTCTGAGCTTTTTGGTCTCCTAGACATAGTGGACCCTTGAGCATGACAGGTATGGGGATGCTTTTAAGGGAGAAAGAAAGCAAAAGAGAGGCAGAAATCAAGAGATGAAGTGAAAGTGTCTTGTCTAGTCATGGACAGTAGCTGTAGAATGGGTCCCAAGAATCAAATTCACTGGTGGGCCCCAGACACCTTGGTCCGACACTAGTAGTCATTAAAAAACAACATTTTGGGCCATATGTATGAAAGCTGTTTAGGTCTAAAACTCACTTTTTTGCCCATAGTTTACTATGGGCAAAAAAGTGAGTTTTAGACCTAAACAGTTTTCCTACATGTGGCCCTTTGTGTTAAATTTGGAGAAACCACCTATTGCATTAGTTGTTTTGCGCTATTTAAATTGGAGGTTTTTTTTTTACTTTTTTCATTGTAACTATACAAGAATATGTTGGGTGAAATTTATGGAAAATTTTAAAAATGTTGTACTACAGTGATATTTTATCCTGAAAATAGGCCATTTAAGTTGTGACATGCCATGTTGATTTTCTCATCTCAAACAATTTATTGGAGCAAAAGCCAACAACAGTGGAGGGTATACACAATCAAAAAAATTGTCAATGTCTCAATATCGTGTCATTTGACCTTGAGCATCAATTACAGCTTGATAACGATGTCTCATGCTGTTCGCAAGCCAAGTTATTGTCTGCTGAAGCATGGCGCCAGTTTATTGGGGTTCAGGAGTACAGAGATATGAACTTCCACATGGAGATGGGTTTTCTAGGGGGGTTCTAATGATACCAGTATTGTTGCCCATGAAGATGAAATTAGCCGGTGTTGTTCATGCAGAGGCACAATGATGGTATTAATGATGTTATTCAAATTGCAGAGGCTTGTCACTGTACCATTTATAAAGCCCACACCATAACACCACTAACACCAAAGGTTCCTCTGGTGAAAACAGTGGCTGATGCAAAGTGCTCTCCTTGACTTGTCCAGCAATATTAGTGGCCATCATTTCTACTCAGAGTAAACTGACATCCATCACTGAACATTACTGAGGACCATTGGTCTCTTGTCCAGCATAGATGCTCCCTGACCCATGCAAGACGATGATGACTGTGTCCTGTGGTGTGATCAGGTACCCCTGCCAGTCATTTAGCACACAGACATGCTGATGTTAATTGCTACAAATGGTCTCACATGACACTTGGGTGCCTCTCACCTCCCTCAAATGTGACTGGAGTTGTGTGGCATTCATCATACTGAGAAGATGTCCACTACATCAATCTTTGCATTGTCTAATTTACAGTTGCGTAATAAAAGTACCTATATCTCACCGAGGTCAGCTCTCCCAGTTGAGACCTATATTTCACTTGTTAATCTATAACCTTTTAGAATTGGTGGATAGGGGGAAATATAGATTTTAGCTTAACATTACATGAGGAACGAAAAGAAATCGGTTCACTCAGAGATAATAAGAATATAATCATTAAACCAGCGGACAAGGTGGGAGCCATGGTGAAAATGGATAAAAATTATTATGTCTCCGAAATCCATTCACAATTATCTAAATTTAACACCTACATAAAACTTGATTGAGATCCAACAAGCTCCATTTATACTAAAATCCAAGACACTGTCCAAAAATATCTGCAGTTAGGTGTTACTGATTCACAAACAGCCACTTTTCTGACCAAAAACCATCCCATAATACCAGTTTTTTAGATATTACCTAAAATCGACAAGAACCTCACAGAACCACCAGACAGACCCATTTTCAACTCTACTGGTTCTGTACTTTCCCCCCTTTCGAAAGTTTTAGAAAGAATTCTAACTCCTCATGTCTTGCATGTCTTGCCCAGGTAATAATAGACCAGTAAGTTTAACATCTATTATAGGACAACAGTTTGAGGGGCTTATGAGGGACTATATACAGGAATATGTGGCTGAACACAATATTATAAGTGATTGTCAGCATGGTTTTACTAAGGACAGAAGTTGTCAGGCCAATCTGATCTGTTTTTTATGAAGAGGTGAGTAGAAGTCTGGATAGCTGGGTGGCTGTGGATATTGTTTTTTTAGATATTGTATTTTTAGACTGTCCCTCATAAGTGTTTTTTGGGTAAATTAAAATCCATCGTGCTAGAAATGACAGTGTGTAACTGGATTAAAAACTGGCTATTGGATCGTACACAAAGTCTGGTGATAAATTACTCCTACTCTGAGTGGTCCCGGGTTATGAGTGGTGAGCCCCAAGGCTCAGTATTGAGTCCTCTTTTATTCAATGTATTTATTAATGATATAGTGAAGGGGATTACTATCAATGTTTTTATTTTTGCAGATGACACCAAGCTATGTAGTGTAGTGCGATCTATGGAAGATGTCTGTAAACTGCAAGCAGACCTGCACACAGTGAGTGTTTTGGCATCCACTTGGCAAATGTGGTTCAATGTGGATAAATGTATAGTTCTGCATCTTGGTACTGCCGAAATAATCTTCAGGCATCATATGTCCTAGGGGGAAAAAATACTGGGATAATCCATTGTTGAGTAAGATCTGGGTGTTCTTGTAGATTATAGATTACAGAACAGCATGCAATGTCAATCAGCTGCCTGTAAGGCAAGCAAAATATTGGCGTTTATTAAAAGAGGCATGGAATTGCGGGACAAGGATTTAATGTTACCACTGTATAAAGCATTGGTGCAGCCTCATTTGGAATATGCTGTTCAGTTCTGGGCTCCAGTTTGTAGAAAGGATGTGATGGAGCTAGAGAGAGTGTAAAGTCGAGCAACCAAACTTATAAGGGGAATGGAGCATCTTAGATATAAGAGGAGGTTAAAAGAATTGAACTTATTCAGTCTTGAGTAAAGATGGCTCTGGAGAGACATGATTAATTTATGTAAGTATATAAATGGTCCCTACAAAAAGTATGGGGAAAATATTTCATGTAAAGCCACCTCAAAAGTCAAGAGGACATTCCCTTAGGCTGGAGAAAAAAAGATTAAATTTCCAGAGGAGAAAAGTATTCTTCACTATGAGAACTGTAAATCTGTGGAATAGCCTGCCTGAAGAGCTGGTCGCAGCAGAAACAGTTGCGAGTTTCAAGAAAGGCTTAGATATCTCCCTGAAACTAAAGAATAATAATACTAATGGAGCCATATGAAATTCTAGATCCAGTCTGTTGGCAACTCTGGGATCAGAAATAAAATTTTCCTAAAAGCAGATTGGGTCTTGCCTTATGGGTTTCAAAGTATTCATCAGAAAGGGAAACTAGGCTTAAAAAAAAAAAAACTCTGTATCTCTCTCCCTTCACCCACATTTCCCCCACCCTTGATTAAACTTTATGGACATATTTTTTTTCAAACGTACTAACTATGTCAAGAATGCTACTTCCTTTCTACTAGACACATCAAACTACATCTGCAAGATTAAATCCATATCTCCTGTACCATAACAGAGCCTTCTGGTCACATTTGATGTCTGCAGCCTATATACTTCAGTTACACATGACAAAGGTTTATTAACAGTTGACTAATTCTTGGAATCTCTAAATTTTGATACCCCTTCACAGTCATCCTGTATGGATCTCCTAACTCTCGTCTTGAACAACAATTTTTTTCTTTTTAAGAATCAATATTTCCTACAAAACTGCGGAACAGCAATGGGGTCTAATGTTGAACCGCCATATGCTAACATGTATGTATATATTACAACCTGGCTAAGATATACTAACGATATTTTTTGTCTATGGACAGATATGTCTGATGATCTTCACATTTTCCATAATCATCTTCGCATTGTTTACCCTGAACTCCAATTCCCTCTCAACCAACACCCTACAGAAATACAGTTCCTAGACACTTTGGTGCTTAAGAATCAGGAAGGGAAAATACAGTTCGATCTCTTCAGAAAACCAACAGACAGAAATAACTCATTACACTATACCAGTAACCATCCACTATCTACCAAAAAATCCCTACCTATCTCATAGTTCAGTATGGTACACAGGATACTCTACAACCCAGAAATCCCTTTTGGAAATGGTTTATTGAAGGGGCTATCCACCCTCTTTCTTAACTAATCTACAAACACATCCTAACTCCTGTCAAAATCCCAATCACTGTGTGGCTAAAAAAAATCGACTACCTCCCACATACCTTTTGTACAGAAATTTCACTCTCTCAGTCATAGAGTCACAGGTATCATTAAGAAACATTGGCCACTCTCACAACACTCATACCCAGAGTGTCGAATTCCACCAACCCCCTCTGCAATGCTACAAACGCGAACGTAATTTATGTGATACATTAGTCAAGGCTGACATAGGCCCTGCAACCAAACCTTCCATACAGAGAACACTTAGTACTCCCAAAAAAGGCATGTTCCCATAATTAAATTGTACCCCCTGCTCCTCTGTTACAAAACAGAATTCTTCAAAAACCCACGCACAGGCCGACAATAAAAAAATCCCTGGATACTACACATGTGATTTTAACTATGTGGTATTCTTACTCACTTGCGGCTTAGCGTATGTTGAGGAACCCTCACAATGCAAGAAAGACCAGTTATCCAAACATAAATCCACCATCAGATGTCAGAACAATCTTCTCCCAGTCCCAGCTCATTTCAACCTTCACCAGAACCAGATCTCACAACTCTTTCTCTTTAGTCTTGTTTGGGTACCGATTTAGTGCCTGTCCTCTGACCTTCCTTTTGCCTTACGATTCGGTACTGCGCTGCTCTCTCTGGCTTTGACCTGCTCTGCCTGACTTCCTGAATTGGTGTTTGTCTTGTGCGTTCTATGTTTTTCAAGCACTCAAGGGAGGGACTGCCACCCAGTTGATGCAGACTACTTAGGGTCAGGCGGGCAAGTATGCAGGGACAGTTTTCCCCTTTCTACCATGACGGTTTTTTTGTTTAT
>JAODAL010037621.1:0-40178 GCA_025379985.1 Phyllomedusa bahiana
AAAATTTTTTTTTAAAATTTGATGCGCTGGAGGTACGCTGTATATTGGAATTCCCAATGCCATAGATATGTTCCATTATACGTTTTCTTAATTTCCGTAGGGTACCGCCAATGTACCTGTTGTTGCAAGAGGTGCATTCAATCCAACAAACAACATGATCACTATTATTGTCTTGCAGAGGGCTCTGGTGTAAACCGAGAGGCTACTTAGACTCTGCTCCCTGACATGGCTGATACCTCCATTTGCGGTTGTACAGCGGATCCACTAACACTGTTACATAGACATATAGAAAAAGTACCACAACCAAGCTTACTACAAAGATATGATAGCATTAACAAGATTAATAGATATAGGTACAGAAATAAGGCAATACCTTTTAGAAGCTAGCTGAATATATTTGGGGTAAATTCTTGAGAGTACTAATGCTCTTCTTCAGACATGATGTTATGCAAGAAACTGAAAATTCACAGACTTTGTATACACAAAAGACGTGGACATTAAAAGGACCCTCACAGTCCATACATAGTGTGACATGAAACTGGCATGAATATTAAAACCACAACCCTATATGTCCCTAAACAGGACAGAGACTCAGTCAACACATGAACTCTCATAGATTCACTATCCATAACAGCAGATCAGATCTCTCAGTGGCCGTACATTGCTCTGGAGAAGACCACTCTACTGAAGATTTGCAGGTTGTGGTTTTAATGGGGCATTTTAAGACACAGAGTAAAAGTGAAAAAAGGCAATATCACTTAATGCAAAAATCACAAACACTGCAATTTGGACTCAATATTCATGCCAGTTTCATGTCACACTATGTATGAACTGTGAGGGTTACAAATCACCACCTGATAGCAAACAGATAACAACAAGAACTGATCTCTCCATCACATCCCATAAGTTTCCAGATTGTTTTTTTCTGACCTATTGTAAATAACTTCTCTACTTAAATTGCATTTTATTTTCAAAGATTTTGAGATCCTTTGAAGATCCCTGTCTTTTGTGTATAAAAAGTCTGTGAATTCTCAATTTCTTGTATAACACCATGTCATTTTTTTGTAAATAAACTAAATGAGAACATCTCTTAATAACTTGCACAATTTTCTGATCTCTAACAAGCAGCTTAATAGTAAAATTCAAAACAGGTGTTTGCTCCCTGAATCACCCCCATAAATTTATGGGATCAATTTGATTTGGGATTTAAACAGTCCTCCTCATCATGCAGTTCATATTTTGACATTATAAGATCAAGACAACCCCTTACAATTGATCAATAGTACCTTATCGTTGGGAGGCTCAAGCAGGATGCTCGCAGACAGCAGTGGCTACTGAGCTTAGAGTGTCCCAAAGTGTCATCAGCAGGTTGCAACAGAGATACTGAGAGACTGGAAGAGTCACAGAGAGGCTAAGAAGTGGCTGCATCACACACTGATGACCATGGTCCAACGTGACACTTGATTGCCTCTCACATACCTGGAGGTGTGTGGCATTCATCATCCGGTTCCGCAGGGTATTGTTTACAATGAAGCGGTCAACAGTGTGTGATTCAGCCAAAGGATGTTCACTTCTTTGCCTTTCTGTGACTATTCCAGTCTCTTTGTATCTCCATTGCTGTCATGTTCTAACATGGTAAAACATGGGGAATGGTGGATTCTTGACAGGGAGCAGAATCTAAGGGGAACTGCCACAAGGTCGGACTGACTTCAGTGAGGGGAAACGCCAGGTTGCTACATCTTACGTGGCTAAACACCTATTCAAAAGGAAATCTCAAAACAACAGTAATATAAAATACATATACTTTATTAAATAATCAATAATACATGATAATATATATTAAAATGACAATGGAACTACACAGAAATCATGTTTTTTCTAAGCTTCCAACACTCAAACAGCAATAGATTCAAACACAGGAAGGGTATCCCCATAAAAAAAGCAAGAAAATATCTATAATAAGAAAATATAGGTGTTTTTTTTTGCTTTGTTGGGATTCTAAGTATATTGTGTGGTTAGCCCAGATAAATATATTGGTGCTTAATCCCTTACGTGGCTACCCGTAATGACAGCCGAGGTGCTGGACGAGGGACGAGGTACTGGCCGAGGAGACAGGTCTCAGCAGGTTCAGCCGTAGATGGGTAGCAAGTCCCAGGCAGGTATAATGGTACAATAGCAGAATATCAGTAGGGATACAACGGCAGATAACAGCAGATACACACAGGTAATACCGGGTTAACCAGTGTCGGACTGGGGGGTCTGGGGCCCACAGGGGAATTGATCTTGAGGGGCCCAACTACTGTCCCTTAAACCCTTATTCCCGGCCCCCTGGCTTTAAAGGGCAAACCATTTTACCAAAAAATTTAACAGGTGCAAACGAAGTTTTATTGTGAAAGTAAATTTGTGGGTCCCCACTTTTGGGTCAGTCTAAAATTTTCATAAAAAAGGGGCAAAGTATTTCCCATCAATACCCCCCCTCCAATACCCCACATAAAAATATCCCCCCCCAAATAGCCCAATAAAAATATCCCCCCCCAATGCCCACTTTACATTCCCCCCTCCAAAGCCAAAATATTTTTTCCCCCCCTCCGAAAAACAAAAAATTACCCCCTCCCCCCAATAAAAATTTTCCCCCCCACAAAACAAAAACCCCCCACTTTACAATATCCCCCCCCACTTAAAATTTTCCCCCCTCCACCCACATAAATTTCTCCCTCCCCCCAAAAAACAATATCCCCCCACCCACAAAATTTTCCCCCCCCAAACCCAAAAAATTCCCCAAAATCTTCCCCCTCCCCCCACATACAAAAACCCCCTCCCCTTTTTAACAGTATCCCCCCTTTCCCCCCATACAATTTCCCCCCCCCCCACTTAAAAATATCCCCCTCCCCCACATAAAATACCCCCCTTCCCCCCACAAACAATTTTCCCCCTCCCCCCAAAATAAAATTATCCCCCCCACATCAAAAACCCCCCTCCACCCACTACAATACCCCCCTCCACCCAATTCAAAACCCCCTCCGTTTCCTTGGTCCGCCCCCCACTCCCTTTCCCTAAAAATAAACACCGAAAGGGAAAAAAAGGTCAAAATCCTATACGGGGTTTAGGTTTTCCCCCCAATTTAAAATTTGGGGGAAAAAGTACCCCCACTAAAACCTTTTGCCAAAAATAACCTACAACATTTGCTATTGGAGACTAAAAAGTGATCGGGAAAACCAGCCAGGTGACATCCCATTACAGTGAATACAGCACTGATCCAATATAGAATTTAAAAAAAACCCCTGAAAATAAAAAAGGGGACCTCACCGGAGACGCCCTATCGAGGGGGTCGTTCTCTTCTCTTTTAGTTTGTTTTATTCCCTTTTCCCCTGCATCCATTCCACACCGCCATGTGGGCCCTTTTCCCGGGCCCCAACTATCCCCCCAGAAATTTTAAAAACAAATTCTTTTGAATCCTCAATTTTCCAGCATCTCTTTTTCCTATTCCACCTTGTACAAAATACCCCGGGGTGGGGAGCGGGGGAAAAAGCCATAACTTTTTGAGGCCTAGGTCCCAAAGGGGTTGGAGGGTGGGGAAAAGGGGCTAACCCCCTTTGGGGGATAATTTTCTAAAAAACTATGGGCTGTGCCCCCTCTCAATTATTTTTACCAGGGAGGTAAGGCCCAAGGGCCCTAGGTAGGTAGGCAAAAAAAAGGGCAAAAACCCCCGGTAACTAGTTTGGCCCCATTTAGGTAGGGAGACTCCCGCGGGGTAAGTTTGGGAAACCCGGCCCCCGGGGGTGGGTGGCTAAACCCAGCCCGGGGGGTGGGGGTTTTAAGGGAAACAGCCCCCAGTTAAAATAAGGGCCCCAGTTAGGCAAATTTTATAGGTACAGTTAGGTTTTGGGGACCCCAGTTAGGTAGATGTAGGGTAGTTGGGTCCCCTTTATATTGGCTTTTCAACCCGTTAGGGACCCCCTTTTGGTTTGTTACAGGCAGTTTAAAGCCTCCCTTTTGGGGTATACAGCGGGGGGCTCCCCTAGGTTTGTTAAAAGGCAGTAAGGGGGCCTCCTTTAGGTAGTATACAGGCAGTTAGGGGTCTCCCTTTTTGGGGTTTATTTGGTGTTAGGGGGCCTTTCCTTTTTGCAAAATGTTTTAGGGAGTCGGGCCCCCCTTTTGGTAGCCCGGGCCCCCTTTTTTGTCAGGGGCCCTTTACGTTTGCCAGGGGTTCCCCTTTTCGTAGAAGGGGCCCCCATTGTTAGTCAGGGCCCCCCCTTTATGTAGGGGAAAGGGGACCCTTTGCTAGTTGGGCCCCCCTTTGGTTTGTCAGGGCCCCTTGTTTTGTCAGGGCCCCCTTTATGTAGCCCCGGGCCCCCCCTTTTTTTAAACCAGGGCCCCCCCTTTTTGTAGCCAAAGGGGCCCCCCCGTGTAGCCAGGGCCCCCCTTAGTTAAACCCGGGCCCCCTTTAGAAAAACCAAAGGGCCCCCCCTTTTGGGGTAGCCAGGGCCCCCCCTTTTGGGGTAGCCAGGGCCCCCCTTTTCAGGGAGCCGGGCCCCTCTTTAGAGTAGCAAAGGGCCCCCCCTTTTTGAAGTCAAAGGCCCCCCCCTTTTGAGTAGCCCCGGGGGCCCCTTTGGTAGGGCCCGGGCCCCCCCCTTTTTTGTAGTCAGGGCCCCTTTAGCTAGGGCCCGGGCCCCCCTTTTAAAGTAGTCAGGGAACCCCCCTTTTGCCAGGGCCCCCTTTATTAGTCAGGGCCCCCCTTTATTAGTCAGGGCCCCCCCTTTTTAGTCAGGGGCCCCCCTTTTTTTAGCAAAGGGGCCCCCCCTTTTTTAGCCAGGGGCCCCCTTTTGAAAAACGGGCCCCCCTTTTTCAGTAGGGGAGGGGGCCCCCCTTTGGTTCCAAAGGGGCCCCCAAAAGTTAGTCGGGCCCCCTTTATGTAGTCAGGGCCCCCCTTTTTTGTAGCCGGGCCCCCCTTTTTTGCCAGGGCCCCCTTAGTTGCCAGGGCCCCCCCTTTTTTAGCCGGGGGGCCCCCCCTTTTGTTTGCCAGGGGCCCCCTTTTTTAAAAACCAGGGCCCCCTTTTCAGTTGGGGCCAAAGGGGGCCCCTTTTCAGTAGCCCGGGCCCCCTTAGGTTTCCAGGGCCCCCTTTATTAGTCGGGGCCCCCCTTTAATTTGTCTGGGCCCCTCTTTTTTTTGGGCAGGGCCCCCCTTTTTTTTGCCAGGGCCCCTTTTGTTAGCCAAGGGGCCCCCCCTTTTTTAGCCAGGGCCCACCTTTTGTTAGCAGGGGCCCCTTTTGAAAAGCCAGGGCCCCCTTTTCAGTGCCCGGGCCCCCCCCTTTTTGAGAAAAACGGGGGCCCCCCTTTTGAGGGAGCCAAGGCCCCCCCTTTTTTGTAAACCCGGGCCCACCTTCAGGGGGTAAACCGGGCCCCCCCTTTAGATGCCAGGGCCCCCCTTTAGGTAGCCCCGGGGCCCTTTTGGTAGTTTAGGGCCCCCCTTTAGCGTTTTTCAGGGCCCCCCTTTTTGCGTAGTTTAGGGGCCCCTTCAGTAGCCAGGGGCTCCCCCTTTTAGTCAGGGCCCTTTTTAAGTAGTTTTAAAAAAAAAAAAAAACACAAAAAACCAGCCCAAATTACATGGGTCCCGGTTCCCGCCCGGTCCCCGGGCCCCTCCGAGCTGCCGCCCCGTCCTTCTGTCCTGCATAGGCGGCGCGAGTGAGGGGGGGAAGTCAACCCGCGCGGGCCCCGTCCTAGTAGGGGCCGGCGGCCCGGGGGAGGCTGGAAAGGCCCTGACCCCCTTCGGCCTTTCCCGGGGATGGGTCCCGGGCGGAAACACCCAGGGGGGGCGCTGTGCCCCCCCCGCTGAAAAGGGCCCCCCCCAGGGCCCCCGGGGAGTCGGGGGACATTAGTCCCCCAAACCCCCGGGCCCCGGTCTTTTTTGGGCGCTCGGGGGAAAGCAAAGGTCCCGGGAGTCCCCGGGACCGGAGGGGGGCGAGGGGATGGGGGCCCCCCCGGGGGGGGACTGCCTGGGGCAATTGGCCCCTCCGGGGGGCCCCAGGGGGGGCTGGGGGGGGGGCCCAAACGGGGGGGGATTTCCCCGGGGGGGCCCCCGGAGGGCCAGGGGCCGGAGGGGCCCTTGGGTTAACGTGGGGGGGGAAAAACGGAAATTGGGAGAAGGGTGCACAGCAAAAACAGGGGGGTTTTGGGGTTTTAGAAAGGCCATCAACAAAATGGAAAACTGAGGCAGGAGCAGGAAAAATTCCCTTTTTAAAAAAAGAGGTTAAAGGGCATTGGGGTGGGGAATTGGGGTACTTTTCCAATTTTTTTATTTGTTTACTGCCTTTATGAGCAGTGGGAAACCAAAAGGAAGGGGGGGAGCCAAATCAAGGGGAAAAAGCAGGGGTGAGGAAAAGGTGCATCCAGTCTGCCAGCGGGCAACGCAGCTCGGACCACAGGAGAGCATATAGCGCAAAATGGGAGAGTCGAGGGGTTTGCAGGGCCCGGCCACGTTCCCTGGCTTTAGAACAAGGTTATAGCTGGACCATGCAGTTGCAACCCGTGGGTGACACTCTTGGGCCCCAGGGGGGCCCCTTTTTGGTTTTTAAGA
This sequence comes from Phyllomedusa bahiana, assembly GCA_025379985.1. Taxonomy (NCBI): domain Eukaryota; kingdom Metazoa; phylum Chordata; class Amphibia; order Anura; family Hylidae; genus Phyllomedusa; species Phyllomedusa bahiana. Next base: position 6,575 of record JAODAL010037621.1, read on the forward strand.
GATTCCCGCTTTTAAAACCTCTTTGGTGGAAAATACTGTTCTGAACTGTAAAAGGGGTTGTCATAGTCTCTTGGGGGCAAAAATTTTGAACAAGGGAGGTTTAAAGGGGGTTTTTTTGGAAAATACTAAATTTTTTGATCTCTGCAGAACTTGTATACCCTGGTAAGTACCACTATATGGTCACTGTATGGAGGAAATATGCAGTCTGCAGGGTGCCTGTGTACACTCTTAACTACCACTATATGACCACTGAATGGAAGTAACATACAGTCTGCAGAGCCCCTGTACAACTGGTGTATACTACTATATGGTCACTGTATGGAGGTAATATATACTCTGCAAAGCCTGTGTACAACTAATATGTACTACTATATGTCCACTGTATAGAGGTAATATACAGTCTGCAGAGCCTGTGCACACTGGTGTCTACTACTACATGGTGACTCTGTAGAGGTAATATGCAGTCTATAGAGCTTGTGTACACCAGTAATTACCAATATATGGTCACTGTACAGTCTGCAGAGCCTTTGTACAACTAGTAGCTACCACTGTATGGTCACTGTATGTGGCTAATATTGGTCATTGTGTACTGATCTTTATTTAGTTATAGTATGTAGGTACTAATCAGTCACTATGTATTGGTAATTTTGTTCATGTTCTGTGGTATAATCAGGTCCTTATGTAGTAACATTATTGGTAACGTTAGTCTTGGTATAGTGGGATTTGTTTGGAGCAATTGAATTGTGATTATATTATGGTATTTGCTCTAAAAATATATATTTTTATATTTATTTTTTTTTTTTAAAACAAATTTTAAAAAAAAAAATTTTAAAAAACCATTATCTGATAACTATATGACTATTATTTAGAGGTATTGGTAAATGTTCGTGGTTTGGAGAACGGCTAGCAGGTGGGGGCAAAAGTTTGCTATGGGTCCCAAGCTTCTCTAGCTACGCTCCTGGTGCTATGTGTGCCACAGACTGCTAGAAGAACAAATAAATCTGTACTGGAAGAGATTAGCCCCTTCCCGACATTGGATGTATGGGTACTAGTGTTGAGCGATTATTATCGACAAAGTTGAAATCGGCACAGTTTTTATGGTGATCGGATTTTTTAGGATCATGCATAATTAGTTAAAATCTGTGCATCATCTATAAACATCTTTGATCAAATATGTGAACCGAAGAATCCAAAGTTTTTTTCATTATGATAGAGTAGCATAAATGCTTCTTTAGGGATTTCCACATAAGTATTTGCCCTTTTTGCAGTAGTGTGCCGGCTGCAGTGGTGTGCGTGTGTACATATATATATATGTGTGCCCGCAGCCCTGCCATGCACCCAGGTCAGAATACGTTTTTTTCAGAAATTTTTTTGTGCAGAAACAAACGTTATATTTGGTGTATATTGATTTTCACCTATATGGCGGAGGAAAGGGTGCCTCCCATTTTGGGGTTTCCTCGCACCCACCCACTCTCAACAGGCAGACATAAGAATGCAGCCTGCAGGTAGGGTGATTTTTATTAATTTTTTTCTCTCTTGTATAAAGGAGGTCCTGTGACGCCAGTGAGAGGCCTGATGTGGCTCTATTGAAGGTAAAGAGATAGCAAAGGACTGCCCTATTTAGATCACAGTTGAAAGTCGTGGGCAGCTTAAACAATCTTTGACAAAATATTGAACCGAGAATCTCAAATGTTTTTCATGTATGCTATATAGCATAAATGCTTCGTTAGGGATTTCCACGTAATGTATTGCCCTTTTTTGCAGTAGTTGTGCCGCAGCAGTGTGTGCGTGTGTACATATATATATATATATGTGTGCCGCAGCCCTGCCATGGAGCCACCCATGTTTTGCATACGTTTTTTCCATAAATGTTTTTTGTGCAGAACCCATACATAGATATTTGGTGTGTATTGATTTTAACCAATAATGGGGAGAGAAAGGTGCCTCCATTTTGGGTTTTCTGCACCCACCCAATCTCACAGGCAGACATAAGAAGTGCAGCCTGCAGGTAGTGGTGGATTTTTATTTATTTTTTCTCTCTGGATAAAGAGGTCTGTTTGACTCCTGCCAGTGAGTAGCCATGATGTGGCTCATTGAAGAGGTATAAGATAGCATAGAGACTGCCCTATTTTGAGATCACGTTTGAAAGTCGTGGCAACTTAAACATCTTTTGAACAAATATGTGAACCGAGAATCTCATAGTTTTTTTCATGAATGATCAGAAGCATAAATGCTTCGTTAGGGATTTCCACGTAAATGAATGCCCATTTTTGCAGTATGTGGCCGCTGCAGTGGTGTGCGTGTGTACATATATATATATATGTGTGGCCGCAGCCCTGCCAGTGGCACGCCAGGTTTGCATACTTTTTTCAGAAATGTTTTTTGTGCAGAACCATACGTTATAATTTGTGTATATTGATGTTCAACCTATAGGGGAGGAAAGGTGCCATCCATTTGGTTCTGCACCCACCCACTCTCACAGCAGTCATAAGAAGTGCCAGCCTGCAGGTAGGTGATATTTAATTGTATTTTTTTCCTCTCTGATTAAGGAGGTCTGTTTGACACCAGTGAGGCGGCCTGATGTGGCTCTATAGAGAGGTAAAAGATTACAAGACTGCCCTATTTGAGATCACATTGAAAGTCATGGGCAGCTTAAAACATCTTTTTGATCATAATATTGAACCGGAATCTCAAGTTTTTTCATGTATGATAGAATAGCATAAATGCATCTTAGTGATTTCACGAAATGTATTGCCCTTTTTTGCAGTAGTGTGCCGCTGGCAGTGGAGTGCGTGTTACATATATATATATATACTTAATATATAATATATATATATATATGATATATATATATAATATGATAAATACTATAAATTTGTGCCCTCAGCCCTGCCAGTGGCACCCAGGTTTGCATACGTTATTTTCCAAGAAATTTTTTTTGGTCAGAACCATACGATATATTTGGTGTATATTTGATTTTAACCATAGATGGGAAGAAAGGGTGCCTCCATTTTGGTTTCCTGCACCCACCACTCTCACAGGCAGTCATAAGAATTGCAGCCTGCAGGTAGGGTGGCTTTTTTATTTTATTTTTTTTCTCTCTCTGATAAAGGAAGGTCTTGTTGACTCCAGTGAGAGGCCTGATGTGTGGCTCTATTTGAGAGGTAATAGATAGCATAGGACAGCCCTATTTTGAGATCACGTTGAAAGTCCGTGGCAGCTTAAAAACATCATTTGATCAAATATGTGAACCGAAATCCTCAAAAAGTTTTTTCATGTATGATAGATAGCATAAATGCTTCTTTAGGGATTTCCACGTCAATGTATGCCCTGTTTGCAGTAGTGTGCCGCTGCAGTGGTGTGGCGTGGTACATATATATATAATGTGTGCCGCAGCCCTGCCAGTGGCACCCAGTTTGCATACTTTTTTTCAGAAATGGTTTTTTTGTGTCAAGAACCATCAGCGTTATATTTGGTGTATTTGATTTTTTAACCTAAATTGGGAATGAAAGGGTGGCCTATATCCATTTAGGGTTTCGCACGGCCGTACCCACTCCTACAGGTATTGGCAGTTCCCATAAGAAGTGCAGCCTATTCAGGTAGGGTGATTTTTGATTTATTTTTTTCCTATGCGTTTTCTGTGGATAAAGGAGGTCAGTTTGACCCAGGTGAGTGAGGCCTGATAATGTGGTCTCTAATTGAAGTAAGGTAAAAGATAGCATAGTGACTGTAGCCCCTAATTGATGATCATAGGACCACCATAAGCACAGACCTAGTTCCGCTAACTCCCACAATAATCACCCCCTCATCAAGAGCCTCCGCTCCATCACACCCCGGAAAAAAACCATTACGATCACGCAAGTCCCCCATCAAACATAACTGTGCTTCTGGTAATTCCCCTAATGACTAGTGCCTCAAATTTGTGTGTTGCAGTTAGAGTGCCGCTGGCAGTGTTGTTCGTAGTGTTAAAATATATATAAAATAAATAAAATAACACACAACACAACACCTACACACAAACACAACACTTAAACTTACAACTACACAACATATATGATTCCTTCCTCCCAGCCCTATTCACCGCCATATATTGAAATCCTTTTCCCTAAAAAGAACCTTCCTCATAAAAAAAAAAATATGCCTCCCCCACCTTAACACTAAAAGTATTAAACAATCAAACCTCACCAAACACCTATTTGCTTCCCCGTTAGATTGCCAGCCCAATTAATGTGTGTTTAAAACATACCCTCGCCATCTCTCTGCACTTCACACACTGGCCTACAACCGCAGACCGAGCCGGACCAGCCTGGATTATCTAAAACATAAAACATAAAAACACAACATTACACCACCTTTCTTTACTATGAATATCCCACCGATCTGACTGCCAGCAGAGAGCAACACAATCGTCTTTTAACCCCTCACGCCTTACGGCCTATCCCACATATCTCCTCCCTGTAGAAATGAGTCGTTGTCGAGCAACGACCCTTACTAAAAGTATATCAAAAACTAGTAACCGAGGGATCCATCAAAGATAATATACATTCTATTAAGATCGCGCCAATATCGTCGCTTGTATGCCTGTCATTTTTGGCGGCCGATCAAATGCAGCTATCCATGAATAGAAGCAGTGTTGTGATAATGTGATGTTCCAGACGAACAGACTGTTACATATACAATGTAAGCGTAATAGCTGTTTTAACAATCACATTACCTTCTGGATAAACGAAATAACAGCCGCATCCTGTAATCAGAGCGTGTGTGCCTCATTGTCCGACTCAGCGATCTCATAGTCAGTATACGTGACTGCTTGTCGATGCATGTGTACCAACTGCCGACACATAGCAATTCTAGCAAATTCAATCACAGAGAAACCTCTACTATTAGCATGTGAACCTACCATTTAGTTAGAGTTAGAAGTTGGAAGATTTTTTATGTAATTTAGTGTAATAGTTAGTTTTTTAAAGATGAGCATTCTACCGCAAGTAAATGGGTTAAGCAAGGTGGGGAGCGTTGAGGTGGTTACCCCCCCGCCATGTTGCTAACACAGACAGCTCAATAAAGAACACTGGATAAAAGTTTCCCAAGACTTATAGTGTAGACATTGCACTTGGAATAGCATGATATTATTACAATTTATTTCTATTGAAAAATTTCCTGAATATTGGGGCAAGCCTGAACTTATAGTATACCCATCTTTTATAGTACCTGCAGGTCTCTTTGTTTAGCTGCAGTAAACTCCATTTTTTAATTATACAGTAGTGCATTTCAGATAGGAGTTTCATTTTCAATTTTGGCCCCTTCGCACCTTTTGTGTATGGATATATCCCCACCATGCACTTAAATTTAGAATCCAAGAGCAATTTTCTAGTCACCTACAGGTGCATTTGAAAGTGCCAAAAATGATCTTGTATTATACGCATACATAACAATACGTGTTTTTTGCACTTTTTGCCCAGTCCAGAATTTGTTGAAAGACACCTTGCACTTTAAATTTGAATCCATCAATATTATAGTCCACGCACAGGATGAATTGAAAGTGTGCCAAAAATATCTTGTATAATACGAATACATAACAGAAACGAGATTATTGTCTTTGGAGGCAGCAACTAAAGCAGCTTTGTTCATATAGGAGCAGCTTGCACATTAAAATCTGAAAACAACATTTTTAAAGGTCACCTACAGGTGAATTAGAAAAGTGCCAAAATATCTTGTATTTCGTATCGAATACATAACATATACGTGGTATTTTGACATTGGTGGCGCACTACATCTTTGTTCATTGAGGCATCCTTAGCACTTAAATTTTGAATATAGCAAATTTTATATGTCACCAAAGGTGAATTGAAATGTTGGCCAAAATATCTTGTATTAGTATACGACTACATTAACAGATAGCGTTGTTTTTTGACTTTGGGCGTCACTACAGCTTTTTCATTGAGGCAGCTTGCACTTATATTTTCAATGACAGCAATTTTTTAGTCGACACAAACAGGTGAGAATTGAAGGTGCCAAAAATACTCTTGTATTATACGAATACATAACAATACCATTTATTTTCGCACTTTTTTGCCCAGGTCCAGATTTGTTGTTAGACACCTTGCACTAAATTTAAATCCAGCATTTTATAGTCAAAACAGGTGGAATTTGTAAGGTGTGCCAAAAAAATCTTGTATTATAACAATAGCTTAACAGATACTTTTTTGACTTTGGTCGCACTACAGCTTTTTTCCATTGACGTGCAGTGCATGCACATAAATTGAATACAGCAAAAATTAAGAAGTACACCACAGGAAAGTTGAAAGGTGCCAAAATATCTTGTATTATACGAAACCATAACAGATGACGTGTTTTTTTGACTTTTTGCGCACTACAGCTTCAGTTTCATTTGGAGGCAGCTTGCACTTTAAATTATAATACAGCAATGTTTTATAGTCCCTCTACAGGTAATTTGAAAGGTGCCAAAAATACCTGTATTATACAATAACAAAACCAAATACGTTTTTTTTTGCACATTGTGCCCAGCTCCAGATTTGTTGATAGACACCTTGTCAGTTAAATTTAGACTCCAGCAATTTTGTTTTGATTAGAGGATTATGAGATACCAGTGATTTGCCGTCTTTTAATAATAGACTTTCCAAACTATTGCCCAAACGCTTTCACAAATTTTTATATTTTCTGAACATGGACGAAATTCAGTAGGTAAGCGAGCAAGAGAGTTGGGTAGCACATGGAGGGTAGAGGTACGTAGATCAGGTGCTCCTCTCCAGTGGCTGGCGACAACAACGCAATCCAGCGGATCGTTCAGTTTTCAGGACAGTCCGGCCTTTTCATTCGCTTGTTCCAGGTGCCCTGATGTGAATGCTCAGTAACGAACAGCGTGCGCCAAATCGTGTCCTTCAGTGGTTAGATGCAACGTGGCATACCATCAGTACCTTACCGTCCTCGTCCTCGGCCAGTCACGGCCTGACAAATGTTCGTCACATGCATCAATCACATCCTACCAACAAGAAGCAGCACCAATGTCAACTCCGTGTACCCACACCACTATTGGATTAATCCAAATTGCTGAAGACCACTTTGAAGACAAAATGCGGTTGGGTCAGAAGTAATGTTAAAAGAATCAATTAGGATGATTAATGTCCTGCTCTGACGCCCAGTTACTGATGCCGATAAGAGGAGGATAATTGAAGTACGGTAAAATCGACAAATATTCTGGGCGGTCGGCAACGCCTACATGCAGATGCACCATGCTTTAGTAGCCCTCAGCTCCTGAGTGCAATGAATGTCAGGACGAGCCAAGTCACCTGTGTTGCTTGATGATGAATGAGCGACATTGCGGATGCCATCGTGGTCCTATTTCAGTCAGAAATTTGCTTGCGAGCGCTTCATATCTCTGGACGAGAGGAAGACATGGGGTAGTGTGCCAGTAACTGGTCCCCGGTTGCCTCTAAGAAGGGAAGGGCGGTCGCAGAAGACCGCTGATATAGATTCCGTGCCCAGCCACGGTCAGGCGCAAAACCTCCCGCTCCCTTCCTCCTCTTATCGCCCGATCAAAAATGACCAGGACCTCGTCAAGCCTGTGGCCCTTCTTTGAGCCAAGCCCTGATTCACCCCAGCGATGGTCATATGCCACCTTTGCCGTAAACTGCATAAGTAGTAGGCAAGAAACCAAATGTGGTTTTAACCACCCTCACCGAAACATTGCTTATCACAATGCATGCGAATAGCATTAGTATGAAATGGAGTGGAACAAAACCCTTGGCCAAAAAAGTCCAGACCTACGCCGTCCCATCCCAACCTCTGTGTCAGCACGCTCTGTCCTCTCGTCCTCCCTCCGACCTCCGTCCACCCACCAAGCGTTCCTCCTCAGCTGCACCATTTCTCCACATAGTTCATGATCAGTGGATCAGCCTCCGCTTCAGCCTCCCAACCGTCGTCCCGAGTACCCCCAACACGCACCAAGACCCATCCTACCCCTTCTCCCTTCCCGCCAGTTTGACTGACCTGCAAAACTGCCGAACAGTGGCCAATCAAGCAGCGCATGCCTTCTGTTCTTCCGATTATTTGGTAGCAGAAGAATTAACCACTTTAGAAAAACCCCAAACCAACCCAAAGCCAAAAGCCTAATGTCGGCATGTGCCTAGGCTTTTGGCCATGGAAATGTTGCCTTTGTTCCGTCAAGGTGGACACAGAGGGTTCCGCCGACAGTCCATGGCCCTTGCCTGCCCCCAATAAAAGATTCCGAGCAGGCATTTCTTTGCCCGAAAAGCCGTCCCTGCTCCTGCCATCCCGTGTCATTCTAAAATTTCAATCGCGTTGTCCTGCAGTCAGTGGCCAGGAAAAGTCCATCTGACCAACGAAAACTATGGACTAGGAAGGCACGGCCCAATGCCGCTATAATCTCTGTGACGGAGCTCACTGGGTGAGCTGGTGGATGTCTCTGGGTGATGAGCGGAGGGCTCTCAGGCTCGGCGCACGCACTTCAAAACCGCAGGGTAATGTGCAGGGTTTTTCCCCCAAGGTCCCTGGAGGCATCATGTGCCCAGATAAACCAGGCCGTGTTGAAAAATAATCTGTCCTTGGAGACCGTACCCCTACACAGGACAGAGCTGTGACGGCTCTCCGCAACGTAGACCAGATGCCTAGGCTGGGTGCCAAGAACTTTTGCCAGGAGAGGTTGGTGTCCGATAAACGGGCGAAATCTGCTGGCCACGGCCAGAGCTCCTTAAGATACAGGTAGGGCTGTGACACATCCCTTTCCTGGCACATCTGGGAATGTCAATGAACCTGGCGTCCTCAGAAATTTCTAAAGAGCCTACCGTAGGGTCTGGACTGGCCTGCTGAGGAGTGCTCGAAGTCTAAATTTGCACTTCCGGCCGTTCGCGGGACCGCGCTTCGTCCCGCCTGGCTGCTGTTGCAGCGTCAGCTCGGTCTCTCCCCATCAACCGTCTCATTGTTGAACGTGGCCAACATGCCCTGGAATTCCACACATCCCACAATGCTCCATTGCGATTGTGGCATTAGTGCAATGCCATTACGCAGTACGAAGTGACCATGCCTGACAAGCAGAGGTGCGGACCTCGGGGTGTTGAACCACCGAAGTGGGGGCAGGTGAAAGAGCTCTGCACCTTTCCTTGCCATTTTTTTGAAAACCCACCAAAATGGTCAGGTGCGGGACAATGCCCTTGCAGCATGAAAATTTTTGGGGTTGGGAACTTAGTTCTGGAACGATCATTGGACACCGGAAACAACGGGGTCCCCCACCAGCGAGGAGGAAAGGGAAAAAGAGGGACAAAAAGGGGAAACGGAGCCTTTTCTCCCTTAAAAAACCCCCAAGGGCCCACAGTTTCATTTTTCCAATCGATCTTAAATTAAGCGTGGTTGGGGGTTCCAACTAGTGAAAGGGTTTGGGGCTAAAAGCCCCTCGGGTTAAAAATCACCCTCAGGCAAATTAGGGCTGTTTTTAAGGGCTGTGGCCAAAAGGAAGCGGAGGAGGGGGAGGGGGAAGGTTTCCTAGAACCCGCCCTTTCCCCCGGACGTCCCTTTCCTTTGGGAAAAGAGTTGGCGCGAATTTGAGGCGGGGAGGAAGAGGGAGGAAAAACAGTTTGCTATTGCCCCTCGCCCAGGGGTTTGGGGAAATAAAGGGGCCCCCATCTCTCACTGAGTGCTTTGGATGCTCCCATTTCTTTCATCCAACTTTATCCTCGAAATTAAAAAACCCAAATCAAAATAAACAACATTTTTACGGGGTTGGCCCACCCCCCCTGGATCCCCGTACAAAACAAAAACTCCAGCATTTTTTTCCTTCCACCCACCCAAATAAAAAGTAAAATCCCAGGAAAGGGAAAGACCTTTTGCGGGTTAAATCAACTGGAGACTTTGTTGTGCCCTGCTTCAACGGTTCCCCAAATTTCACGGTGGAACAACATCACCCGACTGTGACAGCAGTAAGTGCCAAGCAGGGCCGAACCCGGCAGCAGCAGCAGTAGGAAACGGGCCCAAAAGCCAAAAGGGGTTGACCTCTTAAATCTTTTTTTTACCCCCCCTCACCAAGGGCATGCAATGCGGGGGCACACATCCAACACACAGGGGACCCGCAAAAAAGACCCAGGGTGACGACTATTTTGCATCTCAACACCGATTTTTTTGTATTTTTCCCGGGCCCCCAATAGATTTCCCTGGTACCCCAAAATTGACGAAGGGCCCCAGCTCGCTGGGGGGCCATTTTCCAAAAAGGGGGTTTGTTGCCCTGCCCCAGCAGCCAGCGCCCCCCAAAAAAAAATCTAAAGGGGGGCCCTTTCCAGCACAGTTTGGGGGAAAGTATAACAGAAAAATGCTTTCCGGGGCTTTCCACAAATAATTTTGGAAAACTTTTGACTTTCATCAAGAAAAAAACCCACCCAGGGATCCCCTTGATGATTTTTGGGGCCCCCAAATTTGGGGCCGAGTTCACCGTTTTTTTTGCCGGTCAAACTTCAAAATTCCTCTTCAAACAGAAATGGCCCTTTCTTGAAAAATGTTTTTTAAAAAAGATTTGTTTCTTACGCAATTTTTATTCTCTTTTCCCAACATTTCATTTTGCTGGGTTTTTTCGTAAGGGAGACAGCAAAGGTTTTCATTTAAAAACACCCTTTTTTTTCCCTTTACTCACTTTTATCTTTTGAAAATTTTTTTTCATTGCAATGGTTTTGAGGTCATTTTGCTGTGAGATTATTAAAGGTCCTTTGGAACAGAAATGTGGCTTTTAAGTGGGATTTCCCCTTTCCCACAAAAATTTTTAATAGTGGCTTGGGGAAGTTTATATTTTTTTAATTTTTTGGGGGCATGGGAACGTGAGATACAGCAATAAAACATGGCCTTTGGGGTCAGGGAAAAGTTTTTTTTTAAAATGGGATTTTTCCCTCACCCAAATTTTTAAAAAGTGGCTGAGGGAATTTATATTTATAAATTTTTTGGGGGCATGTAGCTGGGATACAGCAATAATCATGGGGCCCTTTTTAACAAAAATGTGGGTTCTAAGTGGCATTTCTCCCCAAAAAATTTTTGGGGGCATTTTGCTTTGAAATTTTTCTATACTACAAGGGCCCATTAAAAAAAAAAAAAAAGGTTTTTTTCTAACAACAAATTTTTTCTCACAATTGTCCAAAAAGTGGCTCAAGGTGGGTGGGCGTCCAAAAAAAGGAAAAGGAAGGGGCACTGGGTTTAAAGGGCACATATTGCAAAAAGACTTGTTTTTTGCAAGATCTTTAACAAACAATTTAATCCCTTAATTTAAAACAACCCTTTATAAAACAATTAAAAAAAAAAAAAACCCAAGGGCATGGTGGGGATTTTCCCTCCTAATTTTTAAAAAAGTTTTTTTTCCCAAATTAAAAAACTAAAAAAAATTGGGATGTACAAAATAAACTGGGGGGAAAAAAAAATTTCCCCCTGAAAATTTTACAAGGAGGGACAGGAAAACTTTACCCGATGTAGGTTTTTTCAGAGGACAAAGGAGTATGAGCACCGGGCAAGAACAAAAATAAGAGAAAAATTTCCCCAGCACGTTTGGGGTAAAATGAAAAAAGAATGCCAAAAAAAAAAGGGCAAACCTTTTGGGGGGAACGGAGCGTTAACCACCAGTAAATTTCCCCAAATGGGAAGGGCCAAATTTGGGCCGCATCTCACCCGGGGGGGCAAGCACTAAACCCCGACAGGGAAAAGTATTTTTGTCCAGTGAAACTAAAAGGTGGGGTTTAAAAACTCCCCATTTCTTGGGAATTTTTAAATTTCCCCGGTTCCAAAAGGGGTTTTAATTGGGCCCTTTTGGCGGTAAGGCTATATAGTTAATGTCCATTTTAACTAAAAATGGGGTTTTTAAAAAACTCCTTTTTCCCGGCACCTTTTTAATTTGGGGGTCAGACCGGTTTTTGGGTCAAAAAACAAGGGGGTCCCAGGGACAGGGATAGTTCCCAATGTCCAGTTCAAAAATAAAATGGTGGTTTGAAAGACTTTCCTTTTTCCCGGGACTTTTTTTTTCTGTGGGGGCAGAAAAGGTTTTTTAAAAATCATTCCCGCGGGACAGGACAGAAATAGTTTTAAAGCCATTCAAATAAAAGGTGGTTTAAAAACCCTTTTTCCCCGGGACTTTTTAAATGTGGGGGTCTTTCAAGGTTTTTTGGGGGTCAAAGCTTTTGGGCCCAGGGGCAAATTTTAAATCAATGTCCAGTGAAACTAAAATGGGGTTGAAAAAACTCCTTTTCCCCTCACTTTTTAATTTTGGGGGTCCTGCAGGTTTTGGGGGCTCAGCGTTGGGCCCAGGACATTTAAGGCCCAAAGTCCAAATTCAACAAAAAAGGTGGTTTAAAGACCCTTTTTTTCCGGCACTTTTTTTTAAAACTGGGGGTCATGCAAGGGTTTTGGGCCCAAAGCTGGGGTTCCAGGACAGGGAAAAATTTAATTCCAGTTCAAGTAAAATGATGGTTTTAAATCATACCCGGGGTTTTGGCAAAATTTTTAATTTTTGGGTGATTCCCGGGTTTTTTTAAGGGGGCATTTCTGTGGAAAAAGAAAGGGGTGTGAAGGTGGTGTTTTTTTTTTTTCTTTTTGGGTTTTAAACTTTAAAATGGTTGCCTAAGAAGTACACGGGGTCCCCTTTGAAAAGTTTTTTGGGTGTTTAATTCCAGCTTTCTCCCCGCCCTGGGTTTTGGGGGGTTTTAAAAATGAAGGTTTGTTGCCCCTTCCCCTAAACCCTTTAAAGGTCAACCCCCCCTTTTATAATCTACCCATCAAAATCGACTATCTTTTCCATGTGGGGCGGGCAAACACCTTCGAACGAAGGGCGATGGCCAAACGAAACGCTCAACACCCAATGGGTTAAATTTTTGGCCGGAAAGTTTTTCCCAAAAGGATGTTCCCCAAATTGCCAGGACAACTTGGGCCCCCCTTTACCCAAACAGAAACCCAAAAAGTATTGAAGCATGGAAGCAGCTGAACATTACAGGGTTTTCCTGCCCAAAGGTTTTTGTACCCAAAGAAACAACTGATGGCAAGCAAGGGCCCCCCCATGGGACAAATGAAAAGAAAAAAAAGTGAAAAAAAACACAAAAAAAGTAAAAAATAAAAAAGTATACAGATTTGGTGTCACAGCGTGCATGACAACCCAGCCTATAAAAACTTCGTGGTTTTTTTCAACCGCAAAAATAATTCTGTAAATTAAAAAAAAAAAAAAAAATTAACGGAAATTCGAAAATTTTTGTTTCATTCCCCAAAAAACATTAAAAAATTTAAAAAAAACAATCAAAAAGTCAAAATAAATTCCAACGCCCACCATTGAAAACCCTCATTCGTTTTGCTACAGAAACAATAAAAAAAAGGGGTAGCTACAAAGAATTTCATAAATATTTTTGCAAAATTTTTAAAACACTTTTTAAATTCTTTCAAAAATAAAAAAAAAAAAAGAAAACCCAAATATTGCCTCCATTTAATCAAACAGGGAAAAAAAAAAAAACGAATAAAAACAGTAACATATGGTGAGCGCTGTAAAAAATAAAAATTAAAAAACAGTATCAGGATTTCCTGTCTCCAAAAAAATGGATTGAAAGGGGATAAGAAAAGTAATGCCCCCTCAAAATGGTGCCAATAAAAATTATGGCTCTAAAACTATGATGATGCAAACGTGTTTTCTTTTTTTTTTTTGATAAAAGGAAATTATTATTTTGTTTAAAAACAGGGAAAACAAAAAAAATATTCATTTGGGATTTCTGTTTAAAGATATCAACCTGCGAGTTAAAATTTAAAATTCAAAATTTATTAAACCCCAGTGACCACTTAAAAAAATTTAAAAAAAAAATGCTACCGAGAAATTTCTGAAAAAATTTAAATTCCAAATTTCCCCTCACAAAAACCTTTTTAAAAAAAAAGCGATTTAAAAGGGGATCATATGAAGCCCAGAATGGTACCAATCAAAATGACAACTCATCCTACAATAAAATCAAGCTCTTAACCAGCAAAATACATACTGAAAAATAAAGAAGTTATTTGGGTGCCCCTAAAAAAATGGGCTTTTTTTTGAATGGGATTTCTATTTTGTACAGGAGTAAAAATTTAAAAAAAATAAAATTGGGACTGACCACATAGGGGAAATTAAACCCTCCATTTATACCTTTCACAGGGAACGCTTTAAAAAACCCCCCAAAAGTAATGCACAAAATGCATCAGGTGGTAGAGGAGATATATAGATGATCTCCTCCTGGAGATTTCATTTTTTGATTTCATTAATAACAACGATTTCAATTTAAAATTTATATATAATTGGCAGAGGCAGTCTATATCCTATTTGGATGCTGTTCTGTCTGCTCAGCATGGAGAGCCCATTATAATTACTCCTTTCAAAAAACTTACAGCTTGTAATACAATACTTAGAGCTGATTCCGCCCATCCCAAGCATGCTACGGCTAATATTCCTAGAGGAGAATTCATAAGGATCAGTAGAAATTCATCCAAAACTGAAATGTATATTGAACACACTAATATGGCTATAAATAGACTCAAACAACGAGGGTACAAAGAAAGTTTAAGACAGACGGCAGAACAGGTAGCTAATATACCTAGGGAAACCTTGTTGCAACAAAGTTCCCACAAAGATAAAGGTAAAAATAGAAACAATAAGGATAAAAAAATTGTCTTCAGTACAATGTTTAGTTCACAATATTATGACATCGTAAAGATAGTGCGAAAAAAATTACCATTGCTTTATGCCCAAGAAAATATGTATAATATCATAAATTACAATATTTTGTATGTTTCTAGAAAAGCACCATCACTAGTCAATATCTTATCACTCAGCTTATATATTTCCAACAAACTGGTAAAAGGCAATTGGATTGCCACAAAAGGATCATACAAGTGTGGACACCAACGTTGTCTCACTTGTACGTATATGCGCAATACTAAATCGTTTACAGCCATGTCCACTAATGAGAATTTTACTATCTCTTCTTACATTAATTGTTGCACAACCAATGTAGTTTTATCTAATTTTGTGTACGACATGTGCCCTGCAGTATGTGGGGTGCACAACAAATAGTCTTAAAACACGTATACGTCGACATATTTCAGATATGCGCAGAGATCTCACTAGTGGCATGTCAGCAGCTACAAAGCATTTTGTGGAATTCCATGCAGGTAGTCTCAACTCTTTTGAATGTAATGGGATAGAAGCAGTGAGAAAACCACAGAGAGGGGGAAATATTGGCAAAAAAGTATTATCTAGAGAAGCATGGTGGATCTTAATACTAGATTTCCTGCTGGTAATGAACAAAAGAAAATGACATTATTTTTCCACTATTAGAGAATTGTGCATTCCAGTTATGTGTATTTTGTTTTATTAAATATATAGGGTTTCTTATAACTTTTAAATAGATGTCTTGGTACACCTGATGTGCGTCATGTGACCCTATGAGATATAAGGAGATACTCAGTTGAACATGTCATGTCATGAGTAAGGGAGCGTTTGTTATTCTCCTGAAACGCGTAGACTTTTTTGTACACTAACATGTAGTGCATTGGCACCTTTTTAACATGTATTTTTGGAACACTTAATAAAGCTACAAGCAATCATCCATTTTTAAGACATTTGGTGAGAAGTTGTGTTGCTGGATATTTTAGTTTGATTACGGAACTTAGACGAATAAGTAATGCGCCAACCATGTATTAAGGTTATAGATAGACTGGAAACAAGAGAAAAATCATGAAGCATGTCAGTGAATAGAACTCCTGCTTTGAGAACCACAGGTCCCAGCAATACTGTGCTGTGCTGTTCTGGCTCTTGCTGTAGGTAGAATACCGGGTGAGAGCAACAACAATAAATTTCAAATGTAATGTAGTAGAAATGTAAAATATAAAAATCTGAACATCCTTATCAGTGGGTTATTTAATGTAAAAAAAAATTAAGATTCTATAAATTTTAAACACATTTTATAGGAGATATTTCTATATTTTGGGGACATTATATATATTTTATATTGATTTTATATGATCACATTTTTAATAAATTAAAATAATAAATATTGTGTTTAATAATTTGATGATGATGATAATAATAATAATAATAATAATAATAATAATAATAATAATAATATAAAGAGTATAAAAATAATAATAAATGTTTTATTAGTGTACTGGTGTAAGTTGAAACATATTGCAATTCTAGCTTCACTTCGACTGTTCAGACTCATTGAAATAGGTCTGTCTGTCAGAGCTGTAATGCGCCTAGTTTTCCCGACACATATTCATACATGCGTCAAAGTTTTCGAATGTGGTGCGACCCGCCCTCAGAACGCCAACAGAACGCCCCTTCATGTTAGGCACATTTGAAAGTGGCGAGTTTTTTGACTAATGCGCATAACACATAGGGTAGGTGCGTCCGACAGCGGAGCCGGCACAGTGAGGCACATTATATGCCAGAAATAATATGACAAGCCCGATCATACATGTCCCCCAAAGTGTCAATATTTTGTGTGACCACCATTATTTTTCAGCTCTGCCTTAACTCTCTTGGGCATAAAGTTCACTGCAGCATCACAGGTTGCTACTGGAATCCTCTTCCACTACTCCATGACAGCATCATGGAGCTGGTGGATGTTAGATACCTTGCGCTTCTCCACCTTCCATTTGAGGGTGCCCCACAGATGCTCAATAAGGTTTAGAAACATGTTGGGTCAGTCCAGCACCTTCACCCTCCTTTTCTGTAGCAAGGCAGTGCCATCTTGGAGGTGTGTTTGGGGTCATTATCATGTTGGAATACTACCCTGGAGTACAATTTCTGAAGGAAGGAGATCATACTCTGCTTCAGTATGTCATAGTACATGGTTCCCTCAAGGAACTGTAGCTCCCCACAACTAGCTGCATGTATGCAGCCCCAAAAAATGACACTCTCACCATCTTGCTTGACTATAAGCCAGACCCATTTGTCTTTTTACTTTTCACCTGGTTGCCACCACACATGCTTGACACCATCTGAACAAAATATGCTTTTTTTTATCTCATCAGACCACAGGACATGGTTTCAGCAATCCATGTTCTTAGTCTACTTGTCTTCAGCAAGCTGTGATCTATCTTGTGCATTATCTTTAGAATAGGCTTTCTCCTGGAATGACAGCCATGCAGACCAATATGGAGCAGTATCCGATGTGTGGTCTGAGGACTGACAGAGTGATCCCTCCACCCTCTTTAACCTCTACAGCAATGCTTGGAGCACTCATACATCTATTTTGAAAAGCCAAGCTCTGGATATGAGATGGGGGGGGGTCTGTGGTGAGTAAAACATGTCTTGTTAAACTGCTGTATGGTCAGCTTAGTTTCAGAGTGTTGCCAATCTTCTTATAGCCTAGGCCATCTTTATGTAGAGCAATCATTCTTTTTTCAGATCCTCACATAGTTTTTTTGCCATGAGGTGCCATGCTGACCTTTCAGTGACCAGTATGAGAGTGTGAGAGCAATTACACCAAATTGATTTCACTTACTCCCCATTCACAACTGAGATTTTGTAACACTAATGAGACACACAATACCATGGACGGAAAATAGCAACTTATTAGTGTTGAGCGATTATTGTCGACAAAGTTGAAATCGGCACGGTTTTTATGTTGATCGGATTTTTTCGATCACGCGATAATTTAGGTGAAAATCTGCGCATAATCTATTAATATCGCGCCATTTTCAGCGCTTCCTGTCATTTTGGTGGCCAGAAAATCAGCTTAGATAATAGAGAATGGTTAGCTGGGTGTGCAACGTCATGACTGGGATGTGTAAAATCACATGACCTCATTTTACATATAACAGCCCTTCCTGTTCAGCCTCAGTGTGTGTCTGTGTATCATAAGAGCAGGACGTGTGCTCGGTCTCTCTCAAAACAGCCTATCGAAACTGTTCTATTTGTTCACACAGACAACTATGTTTTTTAGCTGTTAACATTAGAACTTAGGTATCAGAGATTTTATTAGATTTTAGTTAGGCTGAGAATTTTAAAGGAGCATCTAGCGCTGTACAGCCGGGGAGGGGGTGGGAGGGGCTGCGGGCGAACACAGACAGACAGACAGGCTCTTTAAAGGAGAGTGGATATTGTGCACCCAGACTGTTTAGATTTAGACCCGCATTGCAATGGGTTTTTTATTAACACTTTTTGGCCAGTTTTTTGGTGAAAATATACTTGTATGTTGTGCAGCCTGTACTATTAGGATACAGATTTTTCTAGTACGCGGGTATTATGGGCAAAATATTTTATATCATACTTCGATAGGTGTTTTTTCACTTTGGCAGCCAGCTTTGTTCATAGACCACCTGCACTAAATTAATACAGCAATTTTGTAGTCACCGCAGTTAATTGATAGGTGCAAAACCCATACCTTTTATTATCCGTATACATTTCGGATAGGTGTTTTTTTCACTTTGGTGCAGGCCAGCTTTGTTCATAGATCCACCTTGCACTTAAATTTGAATACAGCAATTTTGTAGTCACTGCAGGTGTATTGATAGGTGCAAAACACTTTTATATCCTATACATTTCAGATAGGTGTTTTTCACTTTGGAGCACTTTCATGAGCCCCTTCACTATTTAAAGAATTTAGCACCCAGGTGTATTGATAGTGCAAAACTTTTATCCGAATAGTGTTTGTTTCAGTGGCGCCTAGTTTTTTCAAATAGCCACGTTGTACGACAATTCTGAAATTTTCTAGCAACTGTTCTCGCTTGTCATTGCTGCAAAAAACACAATTTCTCATCCGTGTAACTTCTGAATAGTTTTATTGGGCTTGTTGAATCTCAGTTTGGCGCGGATAGCGCACTTGTATGATATTTTGTTGAAAACTATCAATTCCTAGTCCTACTGGGCATTTGTAAAATCCTGTGACTGAAGGAAGGACACTGTTGATTTTGTCTTACGGTTCTTCCACCATACAGCAATTCACAGGTATTCGCAAGAAACATTTCAGTTTCTAATCCTAGTTGCTGTAGGAAATTAGAGGGATTTAAGAATAGCTGTGATTTGCCGTCTTTTAATAAGAGACTTTCCAAAACTCTTCCATACCTTCTCAAATTTTTATCATTCTGAACATGGAGCAAAATGCAGGTGGTAAGCGAGCAAAGAGAGGGGTAGGACATGGAGGTAGAGGTACGAGAGAAGGTGCTCCTTCCAGTGCTGGCGACAACACGCAAGCCAGTGGATCGTCGGTTGCAGGACCGTCAGGCCTGTCATCGCTGGGTCAGGGCCCTGTGAATCTCAGTAACGAACAGCGTCGCCAATCTGTTCTTCAGTGGTTAATGCAACCTGCATCCAGCAGTCTTACCTCCTGGTCTCCCAGTCACGGCCACAAATGTCGTCATCAGCATCATCAGCATCCGTCCAACATGAAGCGAAGGCAGCCCAAATGTCAACTCGTGTACCCACCACTGTGGATAATCCATTTTCTGAAGACCTCTTTGATGACAAAATGCGGTTGGGTCAGAAGGCATGTTAAAAGATCAAGAGGCCAAAGAGGATGATTTTGTCTGCTCTGACGCACAGCTACTGATGCCATCAGAGAAGGAAGCCGGTCAATCGGCAAAAATCCCGGGCGGTCGGCAATGCCTTGCAGTGCCTCTTGCTTGTAGCCCGCAGCTCCTGGATGCAGAATGTCAGGACGACCAAGTCACCTGTGTTGATGATGATGATGATGACATTGCGACTCCAACTTGGTCTTTTAAGCAGAATTTGCTTGCGAGCGCTTCATCACGGGACGAGGAGAAGACGATGGGGTAGTGTCAGTACGGTCCCGCCTCAAAAGGGAGAGGCGGTCGCAGAAGTCCGCTGAATGATTCCGCCAGCCACGGTCAGCGGAAACCCCGCTCCTCGCTTATCGCCGTCAAAAAGTCCAGGACCTCTCAAGCCTGGCCTTCTGTGAGCAAGCCTCTGATTCACCCAGCGATGTCATATGCCGCCTTTGCCGTAAACGCATCAGTAGAGGCAAGAATCTTAGGTGTTTAACCACCACCAACATGTCTAGTCACATGCAGCGAATGCATGAGTTGAAATGGAGGCAACACTTGGCCAAAAAAGGCCACACCGATGCCGGGCTTCCAACCACTGTCACACCCTCTGTCTCCGCCTCCTCCTCCGCCACCACCAAGCGTTCCTCAGCTGCCCATGTCTCTCAGAGTCATGATCAGGGATCAGCCTCCGCTTCAGCCTCCACCGTCGCCCGAGTACCACCAGCACCACCAGAGACCCATCCTACCCCTTCTCCTTCCGCCAGTTTGACGACCTGCACGCCGTACAGCGGCCAGTCTAGCAGCCAGCCTTCTGTCTTCCAGGTTTGGGAGCAGAAGAAACACTTTAACCCAAACCATCCCAAAGCCAAAAGCCTGAATGTCGGCATTGCCAGGCTTTTGGCCTTGGAAATGTTGCCTTTCCGTCTGGTGGACACAGATGGGTTCCGCCACGTCATGGCCCTTGCCTGCCCCCAATACCAGATGCCGAGCAGGCATTTCTTTGCCAGAAAAGCCGTCCCTGCCCTGGCCAGCCACGTGTCATCTAAAATTTCAGCGTGTTGTCTGCATCTGTTCCGGGAAAAGTCCATGCTCCACCACCGACAGCATTGGACTAGTAAGCACGGCAAGGCCGCTATAACTCTGGTTACAGCTCACTGGGTGAGCTGGTTGGATGTCTCTGGTGAGACGGTGGTCTCATGCTCGCCACGGCTCATCAAAACCGCAGGGATGGTGCTGTCTCCATTCCCCCAAGGTCCTCCTGTTGAGCATCGACGTGCCCAGAGACACAGGCCGTGTTGAAATTAATCTGCCTTGGAGACGACCACACACAGGTCAGGAGCATGGACGGCTCTAAGCAACTAGACCGACCGCTGGCCTGGTGACAAGAACCATGTGGCCAGCAAGGTGGTGCGCGAATAAACGGGCAGAAATCAGCTGGGCCGCCCTATAAGAACGGTAGGCTGGAGCAACATTCCCTAGCCTGGCACATGTCATGAACCTTGTCGTCACAGAAATTTCTACAGAGCTACTACCCGTGTCTGGACTGCCTGCTGAAGAATGCTCTAGCTCTTGAGATCACACATCCGCCGTTCGCACCACCCTGCATCTCTTCCCGCCAGGCTTGCGTTGCAGTGTCAGCTCGGCCTTCGCCGTCAACCGTCCTCATTGTTGACGTGGCAACACGCTGGAATTACCACCCTCGCCACATGCTCCAGCGATTGTGGCAGCATCGCAATGCCATTACGCATAAAACGAAGTGACACAAAGGCCTGACAAAGAGCGGTAACGTGACCTCGGGTGTGACCACCGAGAGTGGAGGCAGTTGGGAAAGAGCTCTGCACCATCCTTCGCCATTATGAAGAAGCCACCAAAATGGCAGATGGCTGACAATGCCCATGTCCGCAAGGCATTGTTGGTGATCTTAGTTCTGGAACGATCGTTGGACACTCTTAAACAACTAGGTCCCACCAAGCGAACAGTGGAAGAACGGACACATGATGCGGACACGAGCCTTATCTCTCTTCTCCGTTCAAATCCACAAGCGCCGACAGTTATCACAATTCAGTTCATCGGTCTTCATTAGGCAGTGGTCGGGGTCCAGAGCTAGTGCAAGGTGGCCATCAGCTCTCAGGGTGCATCATCTCAGGGCCAGTCAGGGCTGTGTTGAAGCTGTGCCGAGCAGCTGATGGAGGAGGGGAGGAGTGAGGAGGAGTATTCCTAGACACCCGAAGTTACCAGACGTCCCTCGCCTTGGAAAAGGTTGGCGCGAATTTGAGGCGGAGGAGGAAATGATGAAGATCAGTTTGCTAGTGCCCGCCTCGACCCAGAGGCTTGGGAAAACAGGCTCCATCTCTCACATGAGTGCTTATGGATGCTCCCATTTCCTCCCCAACATGAGCCCTCAAGCATTAGGCCATCAAATGAACAACTTACTGGTGGCCACCCTCCTGAATCCCCGGTACAAAACAAAATCAGCACTTTCTTCCACCCACCCAAATAGAGGAGTAAAATGCAGGAAACTGGATGACCCATGCTGATTGATCAACTGAGCCATCTGTTGCGTCTGCTTCACGTTTCCTCCAAATGTCACGGTGGAACAACATCAGCGACCGTGACAGCAGTAGAGTGCCAAGTATGCGACAGCAGGCAAGGTGGCGCAGAAGCCTAAGGTGACCTCTGGCAATCTTTGTTTACCACCTACCGACGCATGCAATGCAGGGCACAAAACATCCCACCACACAGAGATCAGCTTAAGTATCATGTGCACGACTATCCTGCCGTCTCAACAACCGATGTTTTTGCATGTGATCCGGACCCAATAGACTTCTGGGTACCAAAAGGACTGAATGGCCCAAAACAAAAAAAGAAAGAAAGCTGGCTCGTCCACGGCCATAAGGTGTTTTGTCCTGCCCAGCAGCCAGCGTCCATATCTGGAGTCGGGACCTTCAGCACAGCTGGAGGAGTCAATACAGACCAAACGATCATCCGGCTTCCACAGATAATGTGATCGTGACTTTTCAAACAAGATGAAGTCAGCATGGATCTCTGATTATGTTGTGGCCCCAATTGCCGAGGTCACCGACATAGTTTTGCCAAGTCTACTTCACATTCCCATTTCAAACATGAAATGGCCCTCTTGAAAACAGTTTTAATTTTTTTAAAATGATCATTTCTTACTGCAATTTTTATTCTCTTTCCCAACAGTTCATTTTGCTGGTTTTGCTGTGAGGAAGACTGTAAAAGACAGCAAGGTTTTCATGACAACAACCGTATATCCATTACTCACTTTATCTTAAGAAGTTTTCGCATTGCTTGTCAATGGTTTTGAGGTCATGTGCTGTGAGATACAGCAATAATCATGGTCCTTTGGAACAGAAAATGTGACTCCTAAGTGGCAATTCTCCCTCACAATTTTTATAGGTGGCTGAGAAGTCATAATATATATTTTTTGGTGTCATGTTGCTGTGAGATACAGCTATAATTATGGTCCTATGGAACAGAAATTTGGCTTTCTAAGTGGCATTTTCTCCCTCACAATTTTAATAGTCGGCTGATAAGTCATATTATTAAATTTTTTGGGGTTCATGTTGCTATGAGATACAGCTATAATTATGGTCCTTGAACAAGAAATGTGGCTTCTTAGTGGCATTTCTCAAGCACAATTTTTAATAATGGCTGAGAAGTCACATTTATAATTTTTTGGGGCTCATGTAGCAGTGAGAACAGCAAAAATCATGGTCCTTGGTAACAGAAATGTGGTTCTAATTGGCATTTCTCCCTTCACATTATTAACAGTGGCTGAGAAGTCATTTTTATAATTATTTTGGATCATGCACGCTTTGAAATGCAGCAATACTACAGTCCTATTATAAAAAAAAAATGTAGTTTAACAGACATTTGTTCTTCACTAACTTGACCAAGAGTGGCTCAAGGGTCATGCTTTAGAATTTTTTGGCGGCATTTTGCTGTGACATGACTATACACAGTCCTATCTAAAAAATGTTGTTTTCTAACAGACATTTGGTTCTCACTATTGTCCAAGAGTGGCTCAAGGTGATGGTGCTGGTCAGAAAACAGGATAGGTAGGAACACTGTTAATGGACATATATTGCAAAATAGACTTGTTTATGCAAGATCATTAACATAGCAATCAATCCCTTTATTGAGACAACCCATTTAATACAATGAAAAAAAGAGAAAACGAAAGACATGGTCGGGGATCCTCCTATTTTAAAAAATTGTTATCTAGAATTAACAGTACTAAAAAACTTGCATGTACAAAATAGCTGTTAAAAAATTCCTCTGAATGTACAATGGAGGTACAGGAAAACTTGACCAGATGTAGGTTATTCAGAACAGGACATGGAGTACTGGAGCACGGACAGAGAACAAAATGTACCAGAGACCATTTCCTCCAGCACAGTTGATTAAAATGAGAAAAGAATGCCAGAGAAAAAGGGCACCAGGTGTAACAGAGCGTTAACCACCATATTTCCAAGTGAAGCTCAATTGGTCCACACTCATTATACGAGTGGGCAAGCGCTAACCCAGTATTGACTCGTGTACAGAGGAAGGGCTGGAAGTTCTCACACTTCCTCTTCCGCACTCTGCTTCATCACGACAGTTTTCCTGCTGCGTCATCAGGGTCATTTTAACCTGCGTGTTAATAGATGACGGACCACTCCAGCCTGGGAATTCACACCGCACCCACTGGTAACGTCTCCGGCCCTGGGTCATGCCTGTGGCCTTGCAGGACAGGTATATTACAATGTCCAGTTCAACTAAAATGGTTGTTGAAAGACTCTTATTCTCCGGACTTTTTAAATGTGGGGTCATGCAGGTTTGGGCTCATGCTTGTGGCCACAGGAACAGTTATATAGTCAATGTCCAGTGAAACTAAAATGGTGGAATGAAAAACTCTTTTTTTCCCGGCACTTTTAAATGTGGGGGGTCATTGCGCAGGTTTGGGGCTCGAATGCAGTGGCCCCGGACAGGTATATCAACTGTCCAGTTCAACTAAAATGGTGGTTGAAAGACTCCTGTTTTCGGCACTTTTAAATTGTGGGTCATGCAAGGTTTGGCGCTCAGGGTGTGGCCCATGACAGGTATAGTCAATGTCCAGAAGAAACTAAAATGGTGGTTGAAAGACTCCTTTTTCCGCACTTTTTAAATGTGGGGGTCATTGCAGGCTGGGGCTCATGCTCGTGGCCACAGGCAGGTATAGTCGTGTCCAGTGAAACAAAATGAGTGGTTGAAATACCCTTTTTTTCCGGCACTATTTTAAATGAGGTGGGTCATGCAGGTTTGGCTCATGCTGTGGCCCAGGCCAGGTAATAGTCAATGTCCAGTGAAACTATAATGGTGGTTAGAAAGACTCCTTTTTTCCGCACTATTTAAATGTGGTGGTCATGCAGGTTGGGGCTCATGCTGTTGGCCCGAGTGACAGTATAGTCAATGTCCTAGTGAAACTAAAATGGAGGTGAAAGACTCCTTTTTCCACCACTTTTTAAATGTGGGGTCATGCGGTTTGGGGGCATCATGCTGTGGCCAAGGGACAGGTATAGTCAATGTCGCATAGAAACTAAAAATGGGTGGTTGAAAGACTCCTTTTTCCGGCACATTTAAATGTGGTGTCATGCAGGGTTTGGGGCTCATGCTGAGGCCCGCAGGACAGGTATTTTCAATGACCAGTTCAACTAAAATCGGTGTGTTAAATGACTCCTTTTTCCGGCACTTTTAAATGTGGGGTCATGCAGGTTTGGGCTCAGCTGTGACCCAGGACAGCATAGACAATGTCCAGTAAACTAAAATGGTGTTGAAAGACACCTTTTTTCCGCACTTTTTAATGTTGGGGTCATGCAGGTTTGGGCTCATGCTGCGTACCAGGACAGGATATTCAATGTCCAGTTTCAGTAACATGAAGGTTCAAATCAAACTGCCTTCTGGCACTTTTTTAATTTGTGGGTGATGCAGGTTTAAGGTCAGGCTGGTGGTACAAGACAGGGAATAGTAAATGTCTGTGACTTTTTTTCTGTTACTTTTATAACTAAAGTGTGTGCCAAAGATGTAGCACGTATCCATTTGACTGTTGTAGGATGTTAATTTTCAGCTTCTCCAGCACTTTGTTTGGGTGTAATAAAGAAGGAGGTTTGTTGCTCTCCCATAAGACTTTAATGGTCATCGCGCATAATCGATGCTCACTATCGAAAACCTTATCGATAGCGGCGACTATCGACTATCTACATCGATCTCGATAGCCAACGCAATCGCTCAACACTAATATTAAAACTGTATTTGGATAAATATACAACCCTGTTTTTGTCTCCAAAAGAACCCAGTAACAAGCTTGGGTAACCGCTTGGATATAAATTGCACCTCCACACCAATGGCCAGAAAAATTACATTTATGTTTCGTTACAAAAACACTGAGTGTTTTTACCTAAATGTAAAACACAAACAGGCTTAACTATCCTTCGACTGTTAGGTACAGGAAAAAATGATAAATTTTTGCCGTTGAAAAAGACATTTATTTTTGTCAGCCAACCCCCAAAAAACGCTTAATTAACCCCGGGTGTAAATTGCGCCAAAGAATGAGCCCCACAAATAGTGCTTTTTTAGCGTGTTACAATTGCATGTTTTTTACGCCCCACAATAAGAGATACAATTGTAATTAACCTTTGCTTGTGAATTAGGCTACAGGAAAAATTATATATCTTGGGGTTGAAAAAGAAAGGTTTTTTGTGCACAACACAACAAAAAAACGCTTAATTAACCCGGGTGTAAATTGCGCCAAAAATTGAGCCACACAAAAAGTACTTTGTAGCGTGTTTCAAATTTCGGTTTTCACGCCACACAACAAGAGATACAGTTGTAAATTTAAACCTTGATTGTGAATTAGGGTACAGGAAAAAATTTTTATATTTTTGGCATTAAAAAAGGGTTTTTTGGGGGCAACACCAGAAAAAAACGCTTTAAATTTCCTCTGGTGAAAAATTTTGGCCCAAAAAATTGAGCCCCACAAAATTAGTTTGTAGCGGTTCAATTGCTGTTTTCTACCCACACAAAAAGAGATACAGTTGTAATAACCTTTGCTTTTGAATTAGGGTACGGAAAAATGTATATATTTTGCATTGAAAAAAACGTTTTTTTGGGGTCATCACACCAGCAAAACAAAGCTTAATTAAAACCCCTGGATGTAAACTGCTCCAAAGAATTGAGCCCCACAAAAAAAGTAGCTTTGTAGCGTGTTACAAATTTCTGTTTCTACGCCACCAACAAGAATCGTTGAAAAAAACCTTTGCTTTTGAATTAAAAAAGGGACAGGAAAATTTTTTTATTTTGGCTTGAAAAAGACGGTTTCTTGTGGCAGCACACCGCAAAACAACGTTTTAAAACCCCTGGATGTAAATTCGCCAAAGAATTTAGCCGCCCAAAAAAGTGCTTTTTTTGGTGTTACAATTGCTTTTTTTTACGCCCACAGAAGAGAACATTGAATTAACCTTTGTTTGAATAGGCTACTGAAAAAAAAAATATTTTGGTGTTAAAAAAAAAACGGTTTCTTGGGTACACACCAACACAACAAAGCTTAATTAACCCCCGGAGTAAATTGGCCCCAAAAAATTGCGGCACAAAAGTCTTTTTATATGTTACAATTTTTGTTTTCTAGCCACCAACAAGGATACAGTTGTAATTTTAACCTTGCTTGTTTAAATTTGGCACAGGAAAATTTTATATTTTGGGGTTAAAAAGACGGGTTTTTTTGGAGTCAAACCCCCCAGCAAAACAAAGCTTAATTAAGCCCTGGATGTAAATTTCGCCCAAAAAATTGAGGCCCCCAAATATACTTTTTCGTGTTACATTGCGGTTTTTTTTACGCCACACAACAAGAGATACAGTTGAATTAAAACCCTTTTCTTGTGAATTAGGCCCAGGAAAAATTTATATATTTTTGGCGTTTAAAAAGACGTTTTTTGGGGGCCCCCCAAAAAAACGTTTAAATTAACCCCTGGATTAAATTGGCCAAAGAAAATTTAGCCCACAAAAAAGTAGCTTTGTAGGTGTTACAATTGCTTTTTTCTACCCCACACAACAAGAGATACATTTAATTAACCTTTTCTTGTGAATTTGGCTACAGGAAAAATTTTTTTTTTTTTGGCGTGGAAAAAGACGGTTTTTTTTGTCGCACACCAGCAAAAAAACCTTAAATTAACCCCCGGGGTAAAATTTTCGCAATAGAATTGACAGCCCCAAAAATAAGTGGTATTTTATTGTAAAAACGTGTTTTTTAAATGAATATATCAGGAACGGCTTAGATCCCCCTTGGATATTGAAATTGTATAAAGCAGCGCAAGGGACGCACACTGGATTTCAGACCAATCCCCCAAAAAATTAGAAATAGAAATTAAAGAACAGCTCTGAGAGACTGAGACACCCCCACAAAATCGCTATAAAAAAAATAAAACTTCAGTAAGAGCATCAGCCCGGCAGCCCCTTCCTATACACATGAGAGGAGTGTGGCCCCGCGTCCCGCCCGGACTAAAATGTGGGGTTGACGTCACAGAACCCCCCGGTCTCTGATTGGTTTCATCTTGCACATTTCATGCAGCTATCCCTTTCTTCCCCCAAGTGCTTTGCCCCATGTACGCCATAGCCGCAGCCTTTTTAATCAACAAAACACATTTGTTCACCCAAGTCCCCCAAAGTACGACTTCACCGAACCGAAGTTTTTCGAAATTTTTAAACGAATTCCACTTCGTTAGAAAAATTTTCCCCCATCCAATTAGGTTAAAATTACACAGCACTTTTTTTCCCCTTTGGGAATTTTAAAACGCTTAATACCGACGGAATTTTGTGCATAGACAGTGATGAAAAACCCATGCTTTTTTATATAGAGCATGGGTTTTTTACCGTTGCAGTAAAAATCTGGCGGAATATGCAACATGCTGTATATTCTACCGGATTCTTCTCAGATTTGGCGTCAGCCCCGTATATCGAATCCAAAAACCGTCTGCGGCTTCTGCGCAAATTTGCGCCAAAAACCTGGTGGGTCTCCGACAGTATTTTGTCATTTGCTGTGTAGACTTAGCCTTAAAAAGTTTTATTGTTAATGCTATTTTTTTTTTTTTTTTTTTTGCTGGATAACCCCTTTAACTCATGCTGGCTTTATGCTATGCAGTAGTCTTTGGCAATGTACTTGATCTATCCTAACACAACTAGATGACTGCAAGACTTTCATTTCCACTGGCAACTAGTTTCCCCATTACATTTCTGTTCTACCAATCTCACCCAGAGAATCAATTATCAAAGAACTTTCTTACACTTAAGGAGAATTGTGAAATCCAGTTAACTTTCTCTAAATATCCCAGAAACATTCCATGAAGTGAATTTGATCTGTAATTTCCAAATTTTACAGGTTTCTTGGTGAATAGGGTAAGGGCCCGTTTTCACGGCAATGGACAAACACCGATCGGTCTATCCGACCGGTATTTGTCCAGTTTTCCCCGCGATGAGCCCTCTCCCTTCCCATTGACATGTACATATTCCATCTGAAAACCGGACGGAAGAAAGTGCAAGCACAATGTATTTCGGGAGGCCGCCAGTTTGAAAACCGGCGGGCGGAAAACCCGTGCAGTGGGGACTGCTGCACAGGTTTTCCATAGGAGCCCGTTCTGCTCGTTTGTGGCCGGTTTTTCAGGCGGTCTGTAAAAACCGCAAACCGTCTGAAAAACCGTCCGCAAACCCGTGCCGTGGGGACATGCCCTTATACTGTATAATGTATGCCAAAAGAGGTAGGAATAGCTTTATGAATGTACCACCCCTGGTCCTCAAAACTCTGCTAGTGGATAGACAAATAATGAACTACAAACTCTAGCTGGGATTATGTACATGTACAGTATATCTATCTATCTATTTATAGATAGATAGTTAGATAGATAGATAGATACACATATATGTGTATGTATATTATATAGATATATATAGATATATAGGTAGACATACTGATTTCTCTCTGTTAAAAAAAAAATCCTTGTACAGTTAATCCTGTTCTAAACATAGATTTTATTTTATCTAACAGAAAATATTTCAATTATTAATAAAACCGTGGCAAACGTTGTCTGGCTATTTTTAAGCTCGAAGGCCTTTATTACACTGATTCCAGTGACAACATTATCAGGTGTACACATGTGGTAAGCATTTTCGCATGCCATAAATCTTTCTATTAAACGGCCTAGCATGTTTCAAAATACATGTCTTAATTTCATGGTCCATTTAAGCAGTTGCTTTTTCTAGCATTTCAGAGACTTATGAACCATGATACAAATAGAGATGTCTGCAAAAGTAAGACATACTGTATTTACAGTACTATGTGAAGTTGCATTAATTGATATTTTATCTTTGCTCTACAAAGCAACTAATTTAAGCAAAAGAAAGTTAATTAATAATTCAGTGTACTGTACATTGTGTATGAATACATACATGTAGGTCTCAAAAACATAAAAAAACGCTACATTCCCTCTACGTGTGTTGCACTGTTCACATTTACAAAATGTACACATAGGGAGACATTTATGAAAACTGTCTAGGTCTAAGACTTTCTTTGTTGCCCATAGCAACCAATCAGAGCTCCCCTCTCATATCATATAGTGTTCTGAAAAAATTAAAAAGGAGCTCTGATTGGTGGCTATGGGCAACAAAGAAAGACAGTTTTCATACATACAATATGCTCCTTAGACTTTATTGGTCATAAAAAAGCCAAAAAAATTTCGAAATGGCAGAGGTTTGGCCAGGGTATGTCTAAAGGCATCCTGTTGTATCTGGCCCACGTGTTGGGGAGAAAAACTGGTTTGGTTTGCAGATCAAGAACAAGATGGAGCCCCATGAAAAAATGACTTTTTTATTTCTTGCCCAATCCCCAGATTTTAAACCCTTTTTTTTTTTATTGGGAGCACCTTGAAAAACTTTGGGAATGTTCCTCAAACCAAATCCCCAAACAAATTTTACAGTTTCCAGAGTTTCCCTTAAATTTTAGCTGCCCAAAATGGCCCCCTGCCCCTTTTGGAAAATTTTATGGGTTTTAAAATATATTTGGCTGTAAGAAAATTTTAAAAGGGAGGGGGTATGTCTCAAATATCAACCACCCTGAAAGCCAGTACCCAAGGTCCCCCCCCCCCCCAACAGAACAAATTCCTAGGGGATTTACACGGGGCCCCCTACTGCTTGGGCCCTTTTTTAAAACAGGAAAAAACCTGGTTTTCCACTCTTTCCCATTAAAATGATACTTGGGAAAATGATACCTTTTTAACATGGGGAATTTATTTTTTTTCTGGTTGCTGCATTATACTGTAAATTAAAATGTTTTTTTTTTTTTTAAAAAATTTTAAAACCTGAGGGAAATGTCCATGGGGGCACAAGAAACACTTTTTTTTTTATTTTCAAAAAATTTTTTTTTAAAATGCCCAAAAAAACTGACACCAAAAAAGGTGACATTTAAACCAAAGTTTCCCCCCCGAAAATAAGACACCCCCTGAAAATAAGACATAGCCGAGATTTTTTTTAAAATTTCCCTTAAAAAAAAGGCACCCCCCAAAAATAATACCCTAGCGGGAAATCATTGCGCACTCCCCAATCACAGGGGGCCCCCCCTAAAGGGGGCAGAGAGAAAGGGGAGAGAGGGGGGGTTCCCAAGCCCTGCCCCCCACCCGCCCGAAACCCCTGGGACATATTGTTTTTTAGCAGAGTGTTGAAGGGGCCTGGCAGGGGGGTCTGGGGGACTGTGATGTTTTCCACAGGGGGCCCAAAAATCCCCCGGAAAAGGAACGAAAGTTTTTACAAATAAAATGAGGGTGCTGGGGAAACAAGGGAATTGGGGTACTAACACCAACAACTCCAGGGCCACTGATTTGGGGGATTTTTGGGAAATTCAAAATTTTTACAAAATTCCCACATGTTCCCCATTAGCGCTATTTAAAAATTCCCCCCAAAAATACATATAACCTATTTTTTATGACTCCCAAACTTTAAGATTTTAAATGGAAAAAACATAAGCAAAGCTATAATTTAAAATTTTTGGGGGAAAAAAAGACATCCCCGGAAAAAAAGACACAGTACAAAACTTTAAAAGCAAAAATTAATTTTAAGACCTGTCTTATTTTCGGGAAAAGGGTTTTGAAAGGGGTCTTTCCCCCCTTTTTCTGGGGGTTTCAATTCAAATTAACGAGGCCCGGCTTTCAATGTCTAAAATGCACCTAACGGTTTTGTGTCCGGGATATGGTTTTAAAAAAAAAAAAGAAAAAAACCCGGGGGAAAAAACCCATGCCATAGGGACAAGGCCTTAAGGTACTTTCACACAGCACAGTTTGGGTGCTTTCACACAATGCGTTTTTGGGGGGCGTTTTGAATGTTTTTTTGCAGGAAGGGACAACAAATTTAAAGCCATACATTGTTTCACAAAAAAAGCATCCAAAAAACGCATTTAAAAACGGGACCGAAACCTCACCGTGGGGAAAACACCCTTTTTTTGGGGCAGTTTTTTAAAAGCGCCCCAAATTTAAAATTTTATTACCAGCAAGCTTTTTTTCCCCTTAACTAAAATGTTTTTGGAAAATGAGTAATCAATTTGTGTGTTTGGAAAACCCACAAGGGGTGCTTTTCCACAAACGCAGTTTTGGTGAAGTTTAAGGGGGCTTTCACACCCGGGCCCCGGGTTTTTGGTGGGTTTTTTTATGATTTTTTTGTGCAGAGATTTTACAGCATTTTAAAAGCAAAAAACCTTTTTAACCAAAAAAACCACCTGAAAAATGCAATCAAAAAAAGATTTAAAAAAAGCACCAAAAACATGCCTGTGAAAGCACACTAACGCGCCCCAAATTAAACTGCCTTTATTACCATGTTCAACGGCTTAATTGCGGGACGTTTTTTCGCCCCAATTACGCCGTGGGCGGGGGCGGGCGGGAGCGGGGGGGTAAGCAGGGGCCGGCACTTCCCCGGGCCCATTGACAATCACTGCACGGCGCGTATACGCCGCTAAAAAAGTGACATTCAATTTATCTCCCCGCCCGGGGGCTTCCCGGGGCGTGGAGAGGAAGTAACCCATATTCTCAATGAGAACTTTAATTACCAAAAGAAGGGCCGTTTCGCCCTAAAGGGGCATTTCCGGCGCGTAATTACGGCCGAAATAGGGCCCCATTTTAACCTGTGAACATGGCCTTTAAAGGGTTTTTTCACAGGGTGCTTTTTGGGTGCGTTTTTGGTGCTTTTTTTTGGATGCTTTTTTTTTCAAAAAGTAACTTAATTGCTGTGTTTTTCGCACAAAAAACGCATCCAAAACCGCAACAAAAATACATCAAAAAAGCACCAAAACACACCGGTGAAAGCACCTTTACCAAAAACTCTTCAGGGCCAGAAAGGTGTTTTAAAAAGCCATCAATTACTGTGTTTGACATCTTGTGGAAAACAAACACACTAATAATTCCCACTTTCCAAACAGTTTACAAAAAAGCTTGTTGTTAAAAAGCAGTTAATTGGGGACAGTTACAACGCAAACCCAAAAATTCAGTGTGAAAGCACCCCCAAAACTTTAAACACAGATTACTTTTGAAACATCTTTCCAAACAATTTAACACCAAAAAAACTTCTGTAAAAAGGGAGTTTAATTGGAGTAAAATTAAAACGCATCAAATTCACTGTGTGGGTGCCCTTTTTCACAAAGGCCCCATGTATGAAAACGTCTAGGCTAAAACTCAATTTTTCTTGCCCATAAAACGCTAAACAAAATGTCCCCTCATTTTTCCCGAGGACTATATGAAATCGAAGGGGCCCTGATTTGGTTCTATGGGCAACAAATGAAATTTAGACCCAACTTTTTTTATACATGGGCCCAATGTTTTTTTTTTTTTTTGTTTTTTTCGAAATCACATGTGAGCAGTTTTTGGGTGCTTTCCACGCAACTGTTTTTTTGCTTTTTTTTTTTCAGAAATTTACAGCATTAATTTCTGTCCTTCTGTACGAAAAAAAGAATCAGAAAAACGCATAAAAAAATTTCACCAAAAACGCACTGTGGGAAAGCACCCGAAAGGAGTTGCTCACTCAGGCTTTC